>APFE030176167.1:69326-82566 GCA_000404065.3 Pinus taeda
TATGTAGATGACATGCTTGTTGTAGGGTCTAACATGGAGGAAATAAATGTGCTCAAAAGAAAATTGGCAAATTCATTTGCAATGAAGGATTTGGGAGCTGCAAAACAAATCCTTGGTATGAGAATCACTAGAGACAGGAAAAATTACAAATTAACATTGTCTCAAAATGAGTACATAGAAAAGGTGTTGAAAATATTTAATATGCACAATGCAAAACCAGTTAGTACACCTTTTGCTAGCCATTTCAAACTTAGTAAGGAAATGTTCCCAAAGACCCAAGAAGACATGGATTATATGTCTAAAGTTCCATATGCGTCAACAGTTGGAAGCTTAATGTATGTAATGGTCTGCACAAGGCCTGATATTGCACATGCAGTGGGAGTTGTAAGCAGGTACATGAACAATCCAGGAAAGGAACATTGGGTGGCAGTGAAATGGATTCTCATATATTTGAAAGGTACCATAGATCAAGCATTATGCTTTGGTGGTTCAAACATTTCTATACAGGGATATGTTGATGCAGATATGGCAGGTGACAGAGATAACATGAGGAGCACTACAGGATATGTATTCACTGTTGGTGGAACAGCTGTCAGTTGGGTTTCAAAAATCCAAAGTGTTGTTGCACTTTCAACAACAGAAGCAGAGTATGTTGCTGCTACAAAGGCTAGTAAAGAGATGATTTGGTTACAAAGGTTTATGGGTGAATTGGGTAAGGAGCATGATAAGGGCATGTTATACAGTGATAGCCAAAGTGCCATTCATCTTGAAAAGAAATCAGCATTTCATTCCAGGACTAAACAGATACAGCTCAAGTACCATTTCATATGATCAGTGTTGGAAGATGGATAGTTGAAGCTGGAAAAGATACACACTAGCCAGAATCCTGCAGATATGCTAACAAAAGTTGTGACCAAGGAGAAACTGAGAACATGCTCAGTTTCAATTGGTCTTCAAGGATGATGATGAAGATGAGAAACAGCCAGGTCCAAGAGAGGATTCATTTTCCAGTAAATGAAGCAGCAATGGAGTTGCTACAATCATTCTCCAAATGGGAGATTGTTGTGTGTGGAGCATGATTGTTCATAGGTCTTTGTTTCAGCCGGATGTATACCCCAGGAAGTTTTGTACACCCCTCCACGCGGGGGGGTGCAGCGGGGACTTGTCCCCCCGCAGGGGTCCGCGGGGGTCGATCCCCCCCCGGCTGGGGGGTCCGGGGGCCAGCGGTTCCCCGGCGGGGGCTCAGGGGCAGCGCCCCCGAAGCTAAAAATAGATGTAAATTTGCCCTGTAAAAGTATAGTAATTTCTAGTCAATCTGGGTCGTTCATTAGGTGGATGATCTGATGGTAGAACTTATGTTTAGTTTAGGGTTTTTTTCCCTAGAAGGCAACCCCTCTCTTTGTATGAGGGCATTGTATTTGAGGCTGTGAGATAGATGTGTATTCGGGGTGAGCGAGAAACAGAGAGGTGAGACTGTGAGAGAAAACAGAGGATATTACAGTGGATTTGTTGTAGGTTGTGTCTCTTCATTTTGCTGGATAATAGAAAGGAAGGACTAGCTGTTCGAGATGGACGTAGCCCAAACTAGGTGAACCACGTATATCTGTGTCTCTCTTGTTTTGTGCGTTTTCTGTGTTTATATTTCTGCAATATTTTATGTGTTCCATTGCTCTGTAATATATATAATATTCTAACAGACCCGAAATTACAGAGTTATATTAATTTCAAGATCGAGCTCCTAAAATAAAGAAGAGGCAATATGAGGAAGTTTGATGGCAAGGATCCGGTAAATTGGATACTTCAGATGGAGCAATATTTTGATCTACATAGTGTACCACTGTTACAAAAGGTATGTATTGCATCTTCATATTTAGAACCTGATCAATTTTTATGGTATGAAGGGCTTTGTTCTCGGAAACAACTTGTTACGTGGTCAATTCTCATGGAGGAAACGATAGCACATTATGAGGATACAAAGAGCAACACCTTCATTAGAGCAACACCACAACAATTGGAAAGAGTAAAAAGGCTTTGTGACATAGTGGAAAGTAAAATTATGGCAACAAGGAAGTATACCCCTCACAACTATAAAGATGGAAGTGTTGTTTCTCCTAACCTTCCACAACCTACAATGGTTACACCACAACAATTGGAAGAAAAAAGAGAAAAAGGGCTTTGTTACAATTGTGATAGCAAATGCACTAAAGGTCATAAGTGCGCTGAGAAGAAATTATTTTACATAGAGTATGAAGAGGAGGGAGAAAAAGATCAAGAAACATCAAAAGAAGAGGATATACGCCAGGACCCAACCCCAGAGAAATAAGAAATAAATCATGCCATATCTTGTAAAGCATTGGCAAGAATTACCACTCCTCAAACTCTTAAGATAGAAGGACATATCAAGAAGAAAAAGGTGCAAGAAGTGAAAGATCACATCGAGAAAGAAGAAATGAATCCAACCATATCTTGTAATACATTGGTCAGAATTACCACTCCTTAAACTATCAAGATAGAAGGACATATCAAGAAGAAAAATGTTCAAGAAGTGAAAGATCACATTGAGCATCAAGAAATGAATCCAACCATATCTTTTAAAGGATTGGAAGAAATTACCACTCCTCAAACTCTAAAGATAGAAGGAAATATCAAGAAGAAAAAGGTTCAAGCAGTGAAAGATCAGATCGAGCATCAACAACAAGTTCTCCAACTATTAAAGGATAATGCCACTTTGGTGCAAAATTGAATGAAACAATAGGTAGATCGACATCGTAGTGAAAAATGTTTTGATGTAGGTGATTGGGTATTTTTACTGCTACATCTCAAGCAAGCTATTTATGAGAAGGAAATGTTGGCAATACTACATGCACTTAAAAAATGGTGAGCTTACTGAATGGGAAGACACTTCGAGGTAAAAATGGATCATGATACTCTTAAATACTTTTTAGAACGGCTATTATCTTTAGAAGAACAGAAAAAATGTGTCACAAATATGTTGGGTTATGAATTTGACATCATCTATAGAAAATGGAAGCAAAATTTTGTTACAGATGCACTCTCAAGAAAGGATGAGGATGTGGAAGCATTATTTTGTGTTATTTCTATTATCCAACCAGATTGGATAAACGAAGCAAGTTACGAATGGAAGAAGATGAAGAAGTATGGCCACTTATTCAAAAGTTACAAAAGATCCCAATTCAAACAATATTGCCAGAAATTGAAGAGGAAGGAAAAATCATAATGGAACTTGGAGCAATCATAGAAAGAAGAACCCGACAGCTACTAAATCAATCAATTTCAGAGTATCTCATCAAGTGGAAGAACTTACTCGCTGAAGATTCCACATGGGAGGACAAGAATTTTATACAGAAGCATCAAGAACTACTCAAGCGTTGAGGACAACACTTTTTGAAGGAGAGGGGCATGTTAGGCCCCTATACTACTAGTGTAACCCCTTATTGTTATTAGTACAATCTCCTTATTATATTGACTGTACCCATGTAGTGCCCATATTGTTACTATTGTGCCCCATAGAAGCCCACTATTGTTATTATTGTGCCCTTACATTATTATTGTTATGTCAGCTCTAATTATATTATGACCCCTTAGACTCCTATATAGAAAGGAGGTCTTTTCATTTGTATCATCCAAGAATTGTTCAATTGTGTAATGTAAAGGAGGTTGCCCCCTCGAAGAGGCTGAACTCTAAGGCGTTAAATTGTCTTTTCTATCTTTTTGTGAGTTGGTTTCATAACACAAGATGCCCTGAACACATCTTTCTAAGTATGATTGAATTTGTTGTTGTCGAAAATAGTCAAAAGATCCGATGAACAAGGGAAATTGATGTATTCCCTTGTTTATCGGCATGATAGCTTTCCATTAAGGAATGCAAGCTTCAAGATGTTTTTAGAAAAATATTTAGACTCAAGGACTATAGACTCAATGGTGTATGGAAGCAAGGTTTTATTTGCAAGTGTAGGTAAAAGGAAACTGATAATGAATTTGTCAAGTGGGCCAAAAATTTTGTAGATGAGCTTCGTTGGTTTTATTGGTGGGTTAGGATTGAAGGAAATGTAAGGAAGTGTATGTGGAATGTAATGAAGTGTTATGTAGGATTGGATAATGACTCTTGCTGGGAAAAAAATGATTTATGGCATGTAAACTTTCAAATATAGCAAATCTTCAAGTCGAATTCAAGTATGGATAGGTATTTCACCATCCTTGTACCTTTTCGAACAATCCGCAAGTCTTCGAATTTGCTTATCTGTCATGCAACATTTGAAACCATTAAACTATTACTGGAAGTTCAAGAACTTGTAATTTTCTGGAAATTTCGTTTATGTTCATGGACTTGTTCTTTAGGATTTCTCATGAAATTATTCATTTGAAGACCAATTGTTGTCACAATTTAATCCCCTTAATGTTCAGCTGATCATCTGAAACCTGCTAAAAAAACTTGGCATAAAAAAAACATTAGTGTGTTCAACAAGGAATGGCTAATTCCTTGATGATTCCTACGCAAAAATTAATTCCAAATGAAACAGATTATGGATAATCAAAAGCGTAATTTTAGTCCAATTATTGATGTTGATAATAGTCCATTTTTGATAAAAATAACCATGAAAATTAACTCATCTCCCTCTTTGTGTCAGATGTCTCCTCGAATGACAAAGAGCATATGTTGCAGATTAGTTTGTCTCATAAATGCATACAAACTTGATGAAGCCAAATCTAAGCATAATTCTTCAATTGTTCGATAAATGAATCCTCCTTTGTTAGATTTTCTTCCAAGTGTTCTATTTTTAAAAGGTGTATGGCACATTTTTTAATTTCTGAAATCTCACAAAGGCTAATGCATAACTTTATTTATTAATAAAATTAACCTGAACCCATTTTAATGGTTTTATGGAGGTGCAAAATCTCCTTCAAATCTCCAACTTTCGCATGGCATATTAAAAGTGACAGGTAAAACAAAGTTTGGACTTCCATGATAAAACATGTAAAACTTGATTTGATACTCATGTGCCTGAATTTCTTGAATTTGCTTTTTATTTTATTGTTTAATTATTTTTTTTTTAATTAATTGCTTTGATTTTTTTTTAACTGAATTACTCATTCGTTTCTTAGTTTTACTCTATCACATATAAATGGAATTTACCAACTGAAATTAAAAATAAAAATAAAATTCTAAAGTGTTCCACCTAAATTAAATTAATATTAACAGTATAATAAAATAAAGCTCAATCATTTTTTAGATCTTGAGAACATTGGCTCCAAAAACCTCGTGGGGAAACCAAAATTCAATCGTTCATTCCAATTCTTCAACCATCCGTCCTTCCCTTTTTTTGGTGCACTTTGTGTAGACAATGGATCAATTTTTGTTGGTGTGCACTTGTAATGTGCAGGGTGACTGAAGTCGGTTTCAAAACCCGATCCCCCAACAACCAAAACCTACGCAATCCTCTAGGAGGAGAACACGTGCCACAACAGTCTTTCTTCGACTTGTCCCTTGCAGGATTGTGGATTTGGTCACTGTCAAGGCTGGCTCCACTCCTGCATCCAAGTAAAATAACCCAAGTGAGTGTAGCTATACTCCAATTTTCTATAAAATACAAAGAAACATATTATGCTATAATGAAGACAAACAAAATTAGATTTTTTATTTTTTTTTTACTTTCTTTGTCTTCAAACTTAATGTAGTCATCTGCAATGTCATCTTCATCTTCCTCAAGACCACCCGTTGTTCATGAAACCATGGTTGGCAAGATACTTTGATGGTAAAATTAAGTTCATCTATAGCATATCTGGTTGATCATAATGGGACTCGGCCCCTCTGTATCACCACTGTATACCCAATGAATATAAAGTATTTTATGTTTTTAATTTACATATAGTAAGTCCATCTATTACAAAGTTTATCAATAAAAGTTTATAATATTTGATATATACATTGTTATATACACAAACATTTATAACGTATAAAATTTTTGATAATATACAATTTATTTACAAGTTGTTTGATCTGTTTTCAGGTTATGGGAATGCCATGTAAAGCTTAAATCAAGACCAACTAACTCAAAGAAGAGAACCATCGAAGCAAGGTGAAAAATGATAAAGGAAGTCATAATTTAGTAGAATGTGTCAAAATTTCGAGCATTAGAAAACTATTGAAAGATTCTCACCAAATAAAATCGCCAAAATTGTAGAAAGTCAAGCACGCTTATGCAATCAAAAAGGCTATAGGAGATGGAAAGGCAATAGGAAAATTGAAATTAATGTGCGAAATGACCCAATATCCAAAAAAAAACAAGTGTATTGTTGTTGAAATTAGAAATGATCTCTACAAGTTCTAGCACGTATTTACCTACATAGCTCTTTCTTGTTTTGTAAAAGTCACGTTGTTTGTATTCGGGAAACCTTAGAAACCAATTTTGAAGGAAAACAAATGTGTCTGTACTAGTCATGTTGTCATGCAATGCGTTAAACTTTTTTTTATTAATTTTTGGAGTGTGCCAGCGGAATTTATCTATATATCGTGAAGATTTTCTTAGGCGCTGGAAGCTAGCTGCTGCCATGACATCAAGTACGAATTATTTTCTACGATCAAATTTGTTCATGTAGGGAAGACCGTTGATGTCGGGATTTTACATGTTATTTTTGGAGTGATTTCCACTAGGGTCCATTTGAATAATGTAGGCTCGGTTTTTTCGAATCTAAGCATGATCCCTAACGTTCAGGTGGTTTGAATGCAATCGACAAGAATTATATAGCCTTAGCCAAACAATCAAATCTTACCAAAATTTCTGCCCAAAAATTTGCATGCTCAAATCACTTGAATTGTGGCTGTAAGGATAAGAGTGATTGCGCAGCAATAAAGAGATAATTGTTGTTTAATAATTTTTCCCCAAGGTTTTTGTAGCAACGCATATGAAAATGTCCAAATATCTATTAGTTAATGGCACTCTCACGGGCCTACCTCCTAATAATTTCTGGTGTCCCCAACCGATATAGATTGAGCATTGGTCGAGTCGGCTTTCCCACTTTCAACACACTTAAGCCTTTTTATTGTGAACAGACTGGAATTCATGAATATTTGCATCTACACCTATGCTAGCATTGGCTTTACCACTAATTATGCTTATAACACTACTGAAACCGGTGCTTGAAACTCATTAATCTGACTGCAATAGTGCTAGCACTCTTCTCTCTTTCTGTAAGCTTGTCCAATAGTAAACCCATTATAGCTCTCAAGTCTTGAAAGTGCCATTTCAGTAATAATATGACCTCCACCAAGCCTTTCTCGGACTGCCCTCGTTGAGGCACATAGCAGAGCGAGTCTATTCACAATTTCGATGGTGGAGAGATGACTATTTTTCATCTCACCATTTGCTACAACGTGACCTGCCATAGATTGAAGTGCATTGGACAAACATATCAATGGATTTTCTTGGGGTTTTCTACAACAATGTGTTGTCTGTCTTAATTTCATTTCTTATTTTTGGAGGAAGGGCTGTCAGCGTTGGTATTCTGGTATTGCGCAGGAAGAGCCAAGGGTGAGCTGGACTGAGAGCCTGAGCTCATGGAGAGAGATAAAGATTGTGAATTCCGAGTTGCATTCATCTTGTTTTTTGGGCATAGTTGGTTCCTCAACCATGTCTTGATCGTCGACAAACCAATCTCGTTGTTTGCCCAGGAATTCTGAGGAAGCTGGATATGTTTTTTTTTGTGGAAGCCAATGAGATTATATCCCTTGTCTACAGATATTTTGTGCAAAGGGCAAGAGCCATAGCAATAGCCATAACGAAAATGATGGCCATACTGTCTACCTAAGGAAATACATGTACCCTACCCTCAATAAGTTCATGTTTATCTGAGAAGATCTCTTCCATACTGGTGCCCATAATTTTAACAACGTTGTTGCACAAGCACTTATCACTAAACATAAAGAAAATAATAGCTGAGACAAGTGCTTGGCATCCTAGCATTACAACAACTGCTATATCTGCATAGTTTTTAGTGTGTTGTTTGGAAGGATTTTTCCCTCATGGAGGAGGGTGCACAAGATATGGAAAGGCAGTCCTTCCAAATGTGTCTTCTTGGAGTTGAGGTGTGACTAATACATTTTGGTATAGCTATTTCAGAGGTAATTCGTTGAAAAATTGGTTTTTTTTCATTGGATAGCATGGGCTAGTGAGCCTAAAATTCGAAAGTTTTTTTTAGGATAGAGTCTAAAGAAGAATTTTATACAAAAAAATTTAGGATTTTTTTACAAAGAATGTTTATTTGTTGCTTGTCTACTTCAATTTCTTTATAATTGTTTCCACTTTTAACTTGAAATTGTGAGACGGAGAATAAAGTGCAGATTTCTTCCTTAAACACTGATTTTGATTTGTTTACATGCAAATTTGGCTTCTTTGAATAAATGATTCCAGCACATTCCCAGCAAGAACTTTTTTTATTTAATTTTGAAAATAAATCAATATATGTTCTGATCGCTCCAAGAGCAGGAAGAGAGCATACTAACCTATTAATTTATTTTATTTTATTTTATTTTTGCAGGTTGGCATGGATGTAAATTTATTTATGAGAAATGGTGATTATTTTTATTATTAGTATTTTTTTTTAAAACAAGCCTAAAAGAAAACTCTACCAGTTCTGGTTTTATTTTTCTAATCTATTCTATTTTAACTTGAAAGTTTTTTTTATTTCTTAGGTAAAAGAATGCTTCCAGTGAAGCCATCTACGAACAAAAAATTCAAAAATGCTCACATCTAAATTTAAAACTCTTACCTGATTGTTTGCAAGGATGTGAGTAACCTATTTGATCCTTGGATTTGGCACAAGGTTCTTTTGAAACTAGTCTTTGATATTATCCTTGCTCTCCAAGATGTACCTATTCAACATCTTTAATTTTCTCATCTGTAGATGGATTAGTAAGAAATGGGGGGTTTAAAAATTGAATTTGAAACTAACTAAGTATGAAAAAAAAATCAAAAATCTCAACTTGAACTCCTTTATGAAGATCCTGCTGTCACCAGGGTTCACAAGTTAGTCCATAAAAAGAAATTGCAATAAAAATGACTTCCTAAGTCTATCTCCAAATCATCCTCCCTAGTAACAGTGCCAAAATGTTTGGTCTAAAATGAAAATGCAAATTAGAGTTCCATTTACTATCAACCCGGGTAAGTAAACTTCAAGGATCATCCAATATATATGGACTTAGAGACAACTAAACTAAGGTAGGTGAAGAAATGCCAAAGCTCCCTTACAGGAGGTCTTTCATTGGGATCTCCAACACCTATTCAGTCATTTAACAAAATGAAATCTAAAGACATTGTGACAAGTGTAAGAGATATTAAAGCTACCTTACAGGAGATTGTCCATTAATATTTCTAACATCTTAAATAATTTACTAAGAAACGAAGGCATGTAAACATAATTCAAATTGACTATAGGAAATATTAAAGCTATCTTACAAGAGACTATTCATTTATATTTCCAGCATCAAGATATTTAAAATAATGAAATTAAAAACATAAATGAAAGAAATCTTACTATACCAAAACAAGTATGCAAGTGAGGCAATGGGGGCCCTCCATAGCTCCACAAGCACGCTTAGAATGAAGTCAAATGTAGAAAAAAATCCAATCCACTTTATTTATCATCAATTGCAAATTGCAATTATAGGCTCCAAGTTCTACATTCGAAGAGGTTCTAAACTCTACATCACAATGATTCTAAGATCTAAAATTACAAATGAATAAATAAGTTTCTAAATTCTAAAAATTAAGATTACAAATGAAGGAGATAACACTGCTATTTATACAAAAGATATGATAACAAACTCATAAATGTAAATCCACTATTCCCTCCTTTGACCCACATATTTCTCAACCAATGGTGACACATAACCCTATTGTCCATGATCTCCTCCATGAGGTCCATGATCATCTTCTCCATGAGGTCCATGATCTCCTCAAATTCGAATTTGAACATCGAGTGCCACATAAAGATGCCTTGGAAGCTTCCTTTGTACCTACACATGTCAACAAACTCATTCTAATTGTTAGGTTTAAGTATATGGAGATTATTTTTTAAAGTTTAACTATAGATTCTCTTAAAAATACTAAGAATTAATAATGTTTTGGAAAACACAAAGGTAACCCATATAATGATGAAAGTGACGCTGATGTGGTGACATGGTGTTGGAATAGAGGTGAGAAAATGTGTGAATGGAGTGAAAGTGGATGTATTTTAAGGATAAATCCTAGGCCCAACAACATGCCATTTTCTTCGGACGTTGTCAATATCTTTCAACTAAGGGCACCTTTATCTCTTCCTAGATTCAGGTATTTTCTCCCTCCCCGAATTTCTACCAATTGCCCATTATTTCAATGGGGTTGTCATCTAACTCATAAGCCTCCCTTTCCTAGGGGGCATGGGGGCAAAGCCTTATATGATTTCTACTCTATTATTTGGCCAAGTCGATGCTTACTCATCATGTCAATGGTAAATCTCCAGTGGTCATCTGTGTTGATTGATTACACAAGTTTGAGAATGCACTCTCTCACAAAGTACTATGCTTAGATCATCTTTCATGGTTACTTTTGTATAATAAATGTGTCATTCATTTTTTGTGCAGTGTGGTTTGGTGTGTTATTTTGCTAGCAGATTTCCTGCTTATTATGTTTTTGCCTGCTTTACAGATGTTGGTGTCTCCTCACATCGGTTTCGCTGATGGTGCTTGCCAAAGTACCCGAAATCTATCATCCGCGACCTAGGCCATTTATGACCCCCATGGTGAGTTGATTGATCTTCAAGGTATTTGTCTAGGTCAAACAACTAATAACATCGCTGAGTATAGTGCAGTTATCGAATTGTTGTCACAAGTTATCACTCTTAGCATCCGAGATCTGGTTGTCAAACTTGATTCACAGCTTATCGTACTTCAACTCAATGGGAAATATTTCGTCAAAAACCCTCAGATATTGAGAATGTATCTACGTATTCAGCTATTGGAGAGAAATTTTGATTACATTATATATCATCATATTCCTAGACATATGAATACATTGACAAAGGCATTAGCTAATTATGTGTTGGATAGACATTTGTAAAAAATGTAAAAATAAAAAACAAATAATTTGTATCATAGTAAGCAGGAAAATATAGCATATATATATATATATATATTTAATATATAAGTCTATATATATGATATATATATATATAGTATAATAAATAATAATATATATAATATAATGTTTGTCCATACAATTCAACACCCCAAAAATAATATGTGTGTTCAAAAACCACCTTGGCTCGTAGGCCTCAAAAAATGTGGAATGATAGGCCTACGCACTAATCCACATGGTGCTCATGGTAGCATGTAAGTGCTCAAACTACATGAGTTAGTAGTCGTCGAATCCGGTCTGATACTCCCACCGTGTGCCTCTGGTATTGGCATGGAATATCACCCACCTGGGATTACTCTAGGATACCGTGGGTAAATCCCTCAAGGCTCCACGCAATCTCTTCCTCATTATCACTTCCTTCTTGATAAGGAGCGACATCAAATTGATGAGCAATACGCCTGGAAATTGGGGACATCCAGTAGGGTGTTCTAGTCCAACATCTGCATTCATAAAATCGAAATGTCATGAATACATATGTTTAATAAAAAATAAAAAACATCAAAACATTAAAAAAAAAAAAATGTTTTTTACCTTCATCGTCAAAATCCTCCCCCTTTGGGAGTGGCATATCTGGATCTCTGTGGAAGTCGGTGCTACTGCAAGGTCAATCATCCACTTCAATCAGCTGTCATCATAGCCATGAGAAGAACGCAGGCTTATAGGACATCTATTGGCCCCCTGCAACCCTGGGCATCAAATTGCTCCAACGGACCATCTGTGGATCTCGTGGTTGGTGGATCCACCTCAGTCAGCTAGTATTTGAACAACGAAACCTGCTCCAGGAAGAAGGTCACTAGCACAGACCCAAAGAAAAATTGCTTCAAGTTTCCTGCCTTAGCTTTTGATCGCTGGCGCTTCATGTTGATTTTCATAGATTTCGCCCAGTTAAAAATAGTGGGCGTTGTGCACTCAATAGTGTACAAGAATTTCAACTTGTTAGTCTCATGCAGCACTTGGGACCCAGCCACTCTGTTTATGGTCAATAGTAACACCCTCAGCACAAGATCCTAAATTGTCATGGTCTCAATCTTTCCACTATTGGATTTGATAGCTTTTGGGCAATGTTCGGAAAGTAGCATGGACACACTTGCCCCAATCAGCCTCAAACCATATAGGTTGACTGGTTCCCCTCTCCAGGACAGTTTTGTGATTAAATAAATGTCCGAAGTCTCCAACTCCAGCTCTTGGTCACCGACGATGAAAATTTTCCAATTGATGTCCCAGAGACTAATAAGGTACTATAGCAGCTCAGGTTGAGCCACATCCCTGGTGTGAGAAAGAACTTGAGGAGCCCACAGTTCCTCAACGTTATGAAACTAGCTCATAAAAAGATAGAAAATATAGTTGAATGCCTTAGAATTCAGCCTCTTTGAGGGGGAAACCTCCTTTACATTACACAAATGAACAATTCTTGGATGATACAAATGAAAATACCTCCTTTCTATATATAGGAGTCTAAGGGGTCATAATATACTTAGAGCTAACATAACAATATCAATATAAGGGCACAATAATAACAATAGTGGACTTCTATGGGGCACAATAGTAACAATATGGGCACTACTTGGGTACATCAATATAATAAGGGGGTTGTGCTAATAACAATAAGGGGTTACACTAGTAGTATAGGGGCCTAACATGCCCCTCCTTCAAAAGGTGTTGTCCTCAACGCTTGAGTAGTTCTTGATGCCTCTGTATAAAATTCTTGTCTTCCCATGTGGAATCTTTAGTGGGTAAGTTCTTCCACTTGATGAGATACTCTAAAATTGATCGATTTCGTAGCTATCAGGTTCTTGTTTCTATGACTACAAGTTCCAATATGATTTTTCCTTCCTCTTCAATTTTTGGGAATATTGTTTGAATTGGGATCTTTTGCAACTTTTGAATAAGTGGCATACTTCTTCATACTTCTTCCATTCATCCCTTGCTTCGTTTATCCAATCTGGTTGGATAATAGAAATAGCACAAAACAATGCTTCCACATCCTCATCCTTTCTTGAGAGTGCATCTGCAACAAAATTTTTCTTCCATTTTCTATAGATGATGTC
>APFE030176167.1:82586-94432 GCA_000404065.3 Pinus taeda
TCTTCTTGATATGTCCTTCTATCTCTAGAGTTTTGGGAGTGGTAATTTCTTCCAATCCTTTACAAGATATGGTCGGATTCATTTCTTGATGCTCGATGTGATCTTTACTTCTTGAACATTTTTCTTCTTGATATGCCCTTCTATCTTGATAGTTTGAGGAGTGGTAATTCCGACCATGAATTACAAGATACGGTTGGATTCATTTCTTCTTTATTGATGTGATCTTTCGCTTCTTGCACCTTTTTCTTCTTGATATGTCCTTCTATCTTGAGAGTTTGAGGAGTGGTAATTCTTGCCAATGCTTTACAAGAGATGGTCTGATTCATTTCTTCTTTCTCTGGGTTGGGGTCCTGCCGTATATCCTCTTCTTTTGATGTTTCTTGATCCTTTTCTTCCTCGTCTTCATAATCTATGTAAAATAATTTCTTTCAGCACACTTATGACCTTTAGTGCATTTGCTATCACAATTGTAACAAAGCCCTTTTTCTCTTTTTTCTTCCAATTGTGGTGGTGTAACCCTTGTAGGTTGTGGAAGGATAGGAGAAACAACACTTCTATATTTATAGTTGTGAGGGGTAGACTTCCTTTTTTCCATAATTTTACTTTCCACTATGTAACAAAGCCATTTTACTCTTGCCAATTGTTGTGGTGTTGCTCTAAAGAAGGTTTTTCTCTTTGTATCCTCATAATGTGCTATCATTTCCTCTGTGAAAATTTACAACGTAACAAGTTGTTTACGAGAATAAAGCCCTTTATACCATAAAAATTGATCCGGTTATAAATATGAATATGAAATACATACCTTTTGTAACAGTGGTACACCATGTAGATCAAAATATTGCTCCATCTGAAGTATCCAATTTACCGGATCCTTGCCATCAAACTTCCTCATATCGCCTTTTCTTGATTTTAGAAGCTCAATATTGAAATGACTATAACTCTATAATTTTGGATCTTCCTATCCTGAAATTGTGACCTGTGGTAGCCCTCTGTGTCCTCTTTCCAATGCCACCATTCTGATTGAATTTAGATTCTCCAAGAAAGAGTTATGCACAATCTCCCAAGATGACCTAATTATATACCTTTTCAGAAGAGCAAAATTGTAGGAAGTGCCACGTGTCACTGTTTCGACCTTAGGATCTAAAAAATATATACAGGAAACTACAATCTGTCCTCTTTTTGTAACTTCTTACGAAATTTCAATTTGATGCTCAAAACAAAAGTTATGACGATTTTCCCAAGGTCGGCTATTTGGAATGTAATTTAGGAGTCTGCAAAAAGACCAACTTCCTCAGATCATATCTCCGCAAATATAGCGCAAAAAGCTTTGAAATTCAAACCCAAGGTTCAGCGTGATTTCGTCTCAAATGTATTTTTTGTTCACTTCTAAAATGTCGCAGAAAAAATTTAGAGTGAAAATGCCATGATGACCTATTTGGAGCAGAGAAACCCTAGAATCCAAATCTTTGATACCAAATGTTATGAAACCAGCTCACAAAAAGATAGAAAAGATAGTTGAATGCCTTAGAATTCAGCCTCTTCGGGGGGGCAACCTCCTTTACATTACACAAATGAACAATTCTTGGATGATACAAATGAAAATACCTCCTTTCTATATATAGGAGTCTAAGGGGTCATAATATAGTCAGAGCCGACATAACAATAATAATGTAAGGGCACAATAATAACAATAGTGGGCTTCTATGGGGAACAATAGTAACAATATGGGCACTACTTGGGTACATCAATATAATAAAGGGGTTGTACTATAACAATAAGGGGTTACACTAGTAGCATAGGGGCCTAACACTCAAAGCCTCCAAGCAATTTGGATCCGTTATTTCTGGAGTATTGATATCCTCAGGCTCTCGTTCTTTCTAATCCACCATTTTCAATGCTTTTCTTCCGACAAAAACCATTTAATCAAGTCAATGATAACCTTTTGATGGGAAAATTTCGATTCAAGTAGTCAAATTACACAAAAAACATGTTTTTTCTTTGCTCACGCCACTGGCATGACTGTTTTAAAAACAGTGGCACCGACAATGCGATTGGCGGTTTTCTTAACCCTCGATCAGCGCGGATCCATGCCCGGAAATCGTGCCAACTGAGAGCAATTTTTTTTTGTCAAATCCTTCCCATGAAATCGAATAAATGGATAAAAACGAGTAAAAATAGTATGAAAATGGAGCTTAAGGTATTGGCTCTTACCTGCAGTTAATGGCTCGACAAATGACCTCCCAGATATCCTGCAATCTGTTCCAGAAAAATTAGGGCACAAAGGGTAAAATCTCTTCACACAAAGGTAAAATGCTAAATGGTAAAAATACTTACTTTTTAAAGTGTTTTTGGCCTATTTTGCCTCAGAATTTCATAATACATTTACCTTTCTTGTGTAGTTATAGGTGACGGATTGTTAACGATGACAGATTGTTGACGATGATACTCAAGTCCAATTTAAGCTCTTTTCTTGGCTCGTAAAACTCGAATGAAAAGATCGTTGAAAATTTTTCTGTTTTTACTCGTTAAAGGAAATAAAATTAGGGGGGGTCTGCTTTCAGCTCTTTTCTGACATTTTAAACACGAAAATATTGTCGATCTCTTGTCATTTTGAACACGTTAAAGGATGCGAAACATTGTTTACCCAGTATAAATTTGCCCTTTTTTGTGTTGGGATAAACTATTTACAAAAAATGTACTCCTTGACAGAAATGGTCAGGCAGTTCTCTCAAGTATCGTTTTCTACCTTTTCGAGTTTGAGACACACAAATATACAAAAAGGGACCATGTGGAGTTTTCTTTTCCTTGTCTTTTTCAAACTCTATAAATAGGTAAAATATACCGAGTCACACCTTTGTCAGACTCGTTAAAACATTAAACGACATTGGATTTGTCACCATGATGAATATGAGCTTCTCCTTCCTAGGGCTCATTAAACTTACTAGGTCAGATTCGTCCGAAGGATGAACTTAAAGTGAAAGCACATGCTATCCTCTTCAAGCTTGCGATAAAAAATAATTGGGGTACCAGCCAGTAATGGTGGGGGGAAATTTGGAGATTCTATTAGTTGTGTCAGTAGCTCACTCTTGAACATGATACTTTCTATTTCATGTTGGGTTGGGATATCCTCCTTTCATCATTGATCTTCCTAGGTTAGGATATCCTCCTTTCATCATTGACTTTCTAGGGTTGGGTCATTCATTTTTTCCTTCCATTTTATCTCTACCACATCATCATGACCACTGATCCCATGGATATGAAAGTTGCAAAACTCTATAATTGTGTCGCTGATATGTTCAAGAGTTAGTCCCTCTACAGTTACACTTACTCCTAATTCTCTATACCTTCTGAAATCATTTGCATCCCTTTGTCTCATGTTGATGATGTGGGATACATCATGGCCCTCCTTCGACACGGTCACTTCCTATCAACTTCAACTCATTATCCAGGAAGTTGACAGAGAGACTCCCTCCCAGTAACTTAGATTTTGCATGCCCTAATGGAAAATTCTTCGCTCTCGATGACAAGTTCATGTCATTGGATTTCGATCGGGTGATTTCACGGGTGTTCGACATCAATTCCTTTATTCACATTCCTTGAACTGTGTTGTTAGTGCCTTGAGAGCCATTGTCATTATTGGTGGTTGCTCTCATGCTTGTTAACAATTCACATCATTGACCAGTAATCAAGCGACTTCCTAGCATGTTCAACTTCAACACATTCATTTTCATCTTAAGATTTGTACTTTGATTGGGTCGTTTGAAGCACAAAGCCCTGGGCTAAGATTACACAAATCTAGGTTGCAAGGTGATGTAACGTGGTCATGTTGATATACATGTCTCTTTCAGATGGATGGTTGGGACCATACCATGAGTTGTTATATGTGATCCTTATCATTATTCGATGGATGCAACCATACCTTGGTTTTGTTATGATCCTTTCTGCTGGATGGTTGCGCCCATGCCTTGGATCCATTTACTTGATCATTCTCTGGATGGCTGCGTCCATACCATGATTCATGTATTATTATTTAGAGTGTTCAGTGATATATATGTATTTATGCTTGCTTGCAAGCATTTTGACGACGGACTCTGGTTCCCCGCACGCACTTGTAAAGCATTTCACCCCTCACTCTAGCTCGGCCTTCACACTTTAGGGGGCATTTTTTACACAACATGTTGTCATGATCCCTATACTCCCTATTCGTGATCCTAGAGGACCTTTATAAAACCCCACGTGCTTTCCTCTCATGAATAAATTCCCATTATGTCCCTCTTCATGAGCAGAACAATTCCCTTTTGCATCATTTCCAAAAATTCTTTTGTTTATTCCAGTTTACAAGACCGACGCTAATGACCCATGTCCTCCTCACGCCGATATGCAGGGATTACAACTGTCCTTATCTCCGATCAAATCGATTGATCCCTTTCTTAGTCGTGTTGATCCTCTTTTGGAAAGTTTTTTAAATATGGAAGCGAAGCTTCCAGCTCTAGAAGCTTCATAACGGAAGTCTGGTAAATGGTTAGGACGGATGGAGTCCAGAAGGTTGTCAGTTTAGGCTCCTCTCTCCTATTAGGATGGAACTAATCCAAGAGATAAGGCCTTTTCCGATGGGAAGAGGAACCATATCCCATCCATCCAAGCTATAAAAACCTCTCTTTTTCCCAAGAAAAAGTTAGTTTTTAGTTTGGAGATAGAATAATCAGCAATACATCTATAGTCTGAAGTTTTCTAGTGTATGTTTGAGGGAGAATAGTGTGCTTTGGTGTGATTTGAGACTATAGGGAAAGAATCCTTAAAACCTCTATTGTTGGGGCTTTCCATGAAGTTCTAGCAGAAGTGTGGGAACCCAGATATGCCAGATGAGACTAGAAACATCAAGACACCAGTTGTAATCTCTTTTTGATTTATATAAATGAAACTATCGATTGATTTCCTACATGAAGTGTCATTTCACATATTTATGGATTAATGTTCCTTAACCTATTAAGTAGGCTGAATACAATATTGTATGCTATTACATTTGTTGTTTTCTTGTTTCAGGTGTGCAAAGGAAGGAAACGAAAGATAGTTGGAGTGAGGAAGCAGGATCATCATCAAGCGGTGTTGAAATATGGAAACAAGAATATTCCAATTTAATTTGTCCTTGAATTAAATTGTGAATTAAAATCGAATTTAGTCTTAACAGCTACTTGGAAATAATTAATTAATTAATTTTAAATTAATTAGTTGGAGAAATTTAAGTTAGAAGTCTTTCTGAAACCATGCAAGAGTTATCCCTTAAATTAAGGAGATAATATTGAGTTATATTTGAGTTGTAATTAGTTAACTCAGTTTACTGAGTTAAGTCCAGTTAAATTAGTTCCAAACTATTTGAGGAACTAATAGGGACTTAACAGTCAGTTGATGCATGCATGCACTCAACTAGTGCTACTCCAGTTAACTGAAGATTCCCTTATCAAAAACTCATGCATGTCTATTCTGAGAAAGAGCCTGTTGAGATTAAATTCAAGGACAATGTACTATCAGTTACATGTGTTTTCTCATGGAGAAAACTCGTGCATGCAGTCAAGGATTAAATCCCTGAGGATTGCGTAGTTTTGGAGGAGATCATCCACTTGGTAAAGGAGAATCATCCACAAGGAACAACACAAGGAAATAGGAACTTGGAGGGTAGAGAGGAAGGTTGGAGAGAAGCCAAGATCGCCTGTGAGCATCTCTGAGGATTGTACTGAGAGTTGGCTAGCTGTGAGAGCTAAGGCTTTGTATAATTCCTATTTATTTCCACCATGTATGATAATACAATAGTGTGGGGTTTTTAGCTTAAGCTTTCCCCAAAGTATTTTCATGTGTATTGTGCCATTTGTTATTATTCTTTTGGTTATATTGTTTAGCTCGATCTTTAAGCTTCTGCAAATTGATAGTAGAAGTAGGTTATAGTATTCTGCTTTGATTTATATTGCATTATCGGGTTAATCTACCATCGGATTTTCTACATGGTATCAGAGATGTGAACAGAATACTGAGAAGATAATTCGAAATTTGAAGTTCGGGGTTACAGGTGCAAATTGAATTCATATCATACTTCAAGGTTGGCCAATGGTGTTCTATGGATTGAGACTCGAGTATGCCTTGAAAGGTAGCTTGAATTACATAACATGGAAAGATAGAATGGAGGTTGTATTAGAAGACAATGGCTTGAAGGAACTCATTAATCAAGAAATCCCAAAGCTAGCTTCAACTAATGCACAAGAGTTGGCTGAGTGGAAGAAGTGTGTGGCGAAGGAAATACGGATCATCCTTGAGGGAGTTCGAGACCATATTTTCTTGAGTCTCCATGGGAAGGATACTCCATTTTAAATGTGGAAGACATTGAAGGACCTCTACTAGAACAGTAGCGACTAGAGGAAATTGGTGCTCAAGGATAAGCTTCGAAGAATCAAGATGGAGAAGGGCGATACTATTTCCACATATTTGAACAAGCTCACCACCTGCAGAGATGAGCTTGGCAGTGTGGGAATAACTAGTGCCGATGATGATATGGTGATCCTCGCTCTCCTTGGCCTTCCAAAGAGTTGGAATAGCTACCAGGACTTTGTGAATGGAAGGGTGAAACTGCCAGATTGGGAACACCTGTGGTTGAATCTTATGCAGGAGGAGATCAGGAGGAGCACATGAGATGGTTCTTCATCCAAGAATGATGATGAAGAAAATCTAGCCTTAGCAAGTAAGGAAAGGAAAGGGAAGGGGAAGGCTTCCCATTTCAAATTGAATTCTTCTCATGGAGGGAAGAAGGGTGACATGTCTAAAGTAAGATGCTTTAATTATCACAAGATGGGACATTATGCAACTAATTGCCCATCGAAGAAGTCCAAGAAGGGATCCTCGGAAGGATCAGAAGGTGAGGCATTAGCCTCTTAGTTCGAAATGGAATTTACCCTCATCGCATGCATGGTGTCATCAATGATGGGTTGGTTCTGGTATCTTGACAGTGGAGACTCATTCCACATGACCGGTGATAAAAATTTATTCAGTGCCTTGGAGGAGAAAGACCTCAAGTTGCGCATAGATATGGGTGACAATGGAAGGTATAGTGTTTCAGGAGTGGGCACGGTTGGTTTTCAGAGGGAGCATGGAGCTCCTCTCACCTCGACAGATGTGATGTATGTGCCTAGACTAAAGAAGAACTTGGTATTGGTTGCGATGTTGGAGGACAAAGGCCACAATGTTGTCTTCAGTAAAGGAAACGCGTGTTGGCATTATGATTCTAGTTTGGCTCTATGGTACTGGTGTTGTACTTGATGGCAACTCACTCTTGTAGCTGATCTCAGTTCAGGCACTCAAAATCATGGAAATTATGTGGTATGCAGGTAATCCTAGAAGCTGTCGCGGACCCACAGGTACGCCATTCAGAAAGTTGCGGTCATGTACGCAGGTTGTCTGAACAGAAGGTGCAGACCCCAGTGCACACACTTCCATGCAGTAAAAAGCACGCTCAAGTGGGGTTTCTTATGTTTGGCCCGTGGTATTTAGCCCGTCAATCATGATCCTATGGTTTTGGCCTGTGGTATAGGATCTATTTTAGCCCCGGTTTGGATCCCTTGTTTTGGTTACTTGATGGTTTTGTCCCATGGTGTGAATGAGGGTTTGTCTATAAATAGGGAAGAAGATCACTTGGCCATCGTATCGAAGAAAAATTGAATATCTTAAGATCTGAAATATTGGGTTATCAGTTTAAAAAGCTTGATCTATATAAAAGTGAAGTTGAAAGTGAATCTATAGTGTTTGATCTCTCAGGCGCATGATCAAATCTGGGCATCTGACCATCACTGGCTCTTCCGAGGTTTGTTAATTCGGTTCAAATCAAAGGTCCGCAGGTATTTCATGGTTCAGGTGCGGAGGTTTGCAGCTCGGTGAAAGTTGTTGTGCGATGGCACGCGGTTCTCAGAAAGGCACAGTGCGGGGGCTCGCAGCACAGTCAAAGACTCAGTGCATAGATGCAGTAGAAGTACACATCTCAATAGAAGGGCACAGTGCAGACGCCTATGGTGAGTCAAAAGAACAAGTGTCGAGCAAGCTCAAAGGTACACGGTGCGATAAAAGGAAAGCCTGCGAAGATACTTAGAAGTACGTGACGCGATTGAAGAAGAGATTGCGGAGGCACAGCAGTAGTACGCAGCAAGACAGAAGGTGAATTGCGGATATACGCAGTGAAATAGAAGACGCTCTGCGTGGATGCGTAGGAAAACAGAAGGTTGGGTGCGGAGTCATGCAGTCCATATAAGGAAAAACTACGGATCTGTCTTAAAACATTTGTTGGTTATCTTTTATCTCTTGCTGCAAAGTTCTGGGTTTATATTTCTGGTACTATCTTTCTTTACATCATTCTGAGAAGCTGGGTGATTCTTGGTTGACTATATAAGGAGTTTGGGTGATTTGCATGTACTTGATGATTATTTGATATTCTTGGATCCAGTTTGAAAATTTATGAAAAGTGGTCCTTGAAAGAAAAGAAGTAGGGGGTTGTAGCTCCCTTCCAGGAGAGATTGGAAAACGAGCGAGAGTTGTAGCTCTCTGCAGGTTGCAGTCTGCGTACTGGTAAAGGACTGCACCAGTACAAAATCATTGTAAAAGGAGTTTCTAATTGAAAGAAGATAGAGACATATTGCAGCAGGTGGTTTTCACCCACATTGGGTTTCCACCTTATATCTGGTGTTCTTTGGTGTGACTATCTGTATTTTTTGTTCATGCTCATTATTTTATGGTACTGACATACAAGGTAACGATCAATATTTGAAGTATAAATAAGGAAGAAATATTGAAAAGAATTTGATAATACTGATTCACCCCCCCCCTCCCCCCCCAGCATTCTTTCCAACAATTGGTATCAGAGCAAGGTCCTTCAGAGAAGCTTGATCGCTTGAAGGAATATCATTCATCATGAGCAACTACGATTGGGAAGCATCAATCAGGCCACCAATTTTTGATGGGACTAACTTCAATTATTAGAAGGTAAGAGTTACTGCCTATCTTCAATCTCTTGGTACAGAAGTTTGGGATATCATAGATACAGGCTACACTTTTCCTTCAGCTACTCCTACAGATCCGGTCGAGAAGAAGAAATATGAAACAAATGCTAAAGCAGTCAATACTCTGCTGGGATGCTTATCTCAAACATAATTCGTGAAGGTTATGCAATATAAATCTGCAAAAGAAATATGGGACAAGATTATCTTGATTTACTAAGGAGATGAACAGGTAAAGCGTGCTAAACTTCAAACCCTCAGGATTTAGTATGAGAATCTCAGACTGTATAATGATGAAAGTGTGGTTAACTATTTTCTTCGGGTAGACGAGATTGTTAATTGCATGAAAAACTTGGGTGAAGAAATAAAAGAGGCTATTGTGATTGAAAAAGTTCTAAGATCATTATCCCCCAAGTTTGAATCTAAAGTGTCTGCAATAGAAGAAAAGGAAAATCTACGAACTCTTACTATGTCTCAGCTACACGGAATTCTAACTGCGTATGAAATGAGAAAGGGAGGTCCATCAGACAGGAGAGACGCTGCTTTCAAGGCTTTAGGCAAAGGAGACTACTATGAATCAAGTCACGTGCCAGAAGAAGAAGAAGAATCAAATTTTGTCAGAAATCTTCAACGGGATACTAGAAGGTTCAGAGTTAAGTTACCTTTTAAATGTTTTGCTTCTGGAAGAGTAGGTCATTATGGTGCGAAATGTCCTCATAAGGATAAGATTGACAAAGGAAAGGAACCTACTAGATGGAACAAGAAATAGAATGAAAATAAGAAAAGCTACTACACTCATGAAGATAGTGATGGTCTATCAAATAGTGATGAAGATGAACGAGGTAATGACTATAAACTTTTAATGGCATTTGAAGATGATGATTACATGGATGCTATAGATGTGGATAGTTTATATGAAGAAATTTCTAGACTCAAGACATGTATAGAAGAAAATAATATGATCATTGATTCTCTACAATTTCAAATTGATGAAAAGGAAAAATATCTTGAAAAGTTAGAAGGTGAAATTGTTGGTCTTAGAAAAGAGATTGAGAAAACAAAGGCTATTAATCTTAAGTTTGTCGAAGGATCTGAAACTCTGGATGAGATCATCAATGTACAGCGTTCTCCACTAAACAAGACAGATCTGGGGTATAATGGAGAAACCTCTCAAGAATCCACCTCAAAGAGTTATCTTGATGCAGCAAGAAGGAATGAGCAAAAGCACAATGGAGATCACCAGGTAAAGCAGGGACGAATTACATCAAGAACAAACAAAGACTATCAGGTGAACCAGGGGCAATCCATCTTAAGGGTGAACAAAAGCTACAACCAGCCACAGGTAAAATCTTCTCAATTTGCTTCAAGAATGGATGACAATAGAAATTGCAATCATGTGGCCGATAGATTTGATAACCGTAGAATTTTCTTCAATGGAGAATGTTTCTTTTGTCATAACTTTGGTCACAAAGCAACTCAATGTGTTGCATATAAAACAATCATGACTAGAGAAGCTCGAAAACAAAGAAGTATGACTACAAAAGGGACCTATAACAACTTTTTGGCTCTTGAAAATGAAGTTGAATGTTCTATTTGCAATAACTTTGGTCAAGAAGATTCTGAATGCAGGAGCAGGTTTCAGCAGAAAAAGGAACAAGTCTCAAGCACCAGAACATGGAGAATAAAGGAACCACAAACAGAAAGATGTGGGATAGCCTTTTATGCAGAGGGACAAGAAAATCTATGGTACATCGATAGTGGATGATCAAAGCATATGACAGGTGATAAGGAAAAACTTGAATCATATTTTTCTTTAGAAAAGGGAAAGAAAGTTTCTTTTGGAAATGATACTCCTATAGCTATAAAGGAAAAGGCACTGCTCAGTTGAAAGAAAAGGTCAAAGCTGGAAATGTTTTGTATGTTGATGGATTGAAACATAATCTTCTAAGTGTCAGCCAGATGTGTGATCAAGGAACCGAGGTAATATTTAGATCAAATGGATGTCGTGTTCGTGATCTTGATACAGGTGAAACAGTGATCAAAGGAAGAAGAACTCAAAATAATCTATACATATTTGAAGAAGGACAACAATAATGCTATTTGAGCAAGGATGATGAACATTGGTTATGGCACCGGAGGTTAGGGCATCTAAGCTTTTCACAAATAAGGAAAGCATGCAAATATCAAGCAGTTCGTGGTCTTCCAGATATCATAATTCTAGACAACACCATATGCAAATCATGTCAGTTTGGAAAGCAAACCAGAACTAACTTTCCGGAGAAGGAAGGATCAGCTAGCATGCCCCTTGAGCTAGTCCATACAGATGTATGTGGTCCATTTAGGAAAAGGACACCTCGAGGAGAAGAATACTTGATACTATTCATTGACGATTTCTCCAGGTTTGTTTGGTTAGGTCTTATGAAGCACAAAGATGAAGCATTCGAAAAATTCAAATCCTTCAAAGCCTTGGTTGAAAAAGAATCAGGTCACGAAATTAAGTGCCTCAGGTCTGACAGAGGTGGGGAGTTTACCTCAAATTAATTCTTCGATTTCTGTGAAGAACATGGGATCAGAAGAGCATTCTCTACAGCTAGAACTCCTCAGCAAAATGGAGTGGTGGAAAGGATGAATAGAACAGCCTAACAAATGGCTCGTGCTATGCTTGATGAGTCCGGAACTCCCGCAACTTTCTGGGGTGAAGTTGCATATGCTGCGGTTGTTATTCTCAACAAAACAAATGTCCGAGTGAATAGCACTCAAACTCCTCATGAGCTCTGGTATGGTGAGACTCCTTCGGTAAAGCACTTCAAAATCTTTGGG
>APFE030176167.1:96762-114868 GCA_000404065.3 Pinus taeda
CAGGCAAAAGCTGGGGGTTGTTGATGCATCATCTTGTTGTTGAATCTCTTCTGAGTGTTGGTTGTACGCAAGGTTCATGCGTACATGTACTGGTTTGCGGATTGGTCGAAGATCGAATGGCACAGGTTCAGGGGGAGCATATAATGGATTGTTGGAATTATGGTAGCACAAAAGGAGAACATGGATGGTAATCTAGACATGGCTACAATATGTCTCTATCTCTTTCATGGTCCTTTATGGTATTTGGTGAATTATGATTCTTCTTTGCAGATCTGGTCTATAGTCAGGGGGAGCGTGTTCTTAGGGGGAGCATAAACCCTTTGCCCTTGATGTCAAAGGGGGAGAATGATGTTGAGGATCTTGAGGTTGCCATCAAGTCCAAAGGGGGAGATTGTTGGCATTATGATTCTGGTTTGGCTCTATGGTACTGGTGTTGTACTTTATGGCAACTCACTTTTGTAGCTGATCTCAGTTCAGGCACTCAAAATCATGGAAATTATGTGGTACACAGGTAATCCTAGAAGCTGCCACGGACCCGCAGGTACGCCGTTCAGAAAGTTGCGGTCATGTACGCAGGTTGTCCGAATAGAAGGTGCGGACCCCAGTGCACACACTTCCATGCAGTAAAAAGCGCGCTCACGTGGGGTTTCTTATGTTTGGCCGGTGGTATTTAGCCTGTCGATCATGATCCTATGGTTTTGGCCCATGGTATAGGATCTATTTTAGCCCCGGTTTGGATCCCTTGTTTTGGTTACTTGATGGTTTTGTCCCATGGTGTGAATGAGGGTTTGTCTATAAATAGGGAAGAAGATCACTTGGCCATCGTATCGAAGAAAAATTGAATATCTTAAGATCTGAAATGTTGGGTTATCGGTTTAAAAAGCTTGATCTATATAAAAGTGAAGTTGAAAGTGAATCTATAGTGTGTGATCTCTCAGGCGCATGATCAGATCTGGGCATCTGACCGTCAGTGGCTCTTCAGAGGTTTGTTAATTCGGTTCAAATCAAAGGTCTGTAGGTATTTCACGGTTCAGGTGCGGAGGTTCGCAGCTCGGTGAAAGGTGTTGTGCGGTGGCACGCAGTTCTCTAAAAGGCACAGTGCGGGGGCTCGCAGCACAGTCAAAGACTCAGTGCGTAGATGCATTAGAAGTACGCAACTCAACAGAAGGGCACAGTGCGGATGCCTGCGACGAGTCAAAATAACAAGTGCGGAGCAAGATTAAAGGTACGCGACGCGATAAAAGGAAATCCTGCGAAGATACTTAGAAGTACGCGGCGCGATTGAAGAAGAGATTGCGGAGGCACAGCAGTAGTACGCAGCAAGACAGAAGGTGAATTGTGGATATACGCAGTGAAACAGAAGACGCTCTGCATGGATGCGTAGGAAACCAGAAGGCTAGGTGCGGAGTCACGCAGTCCAGATAAGGAAAAACTGCGGATCTGTCTTAAAACATTTGTTGGTTATCTTTTATCTCTTACTGTAGATTTATGGGTTTATATTTCTGGTACTATCTTTCTTTTTACAGCATTCTGAGAAGCTGGGTGATTCTTGGTTGACTGTATAAGGAGTTTGGGTGATTTGCATGTACTTGATGATTATTTGATATTCTTGGATCCAATTTGAAAATTTATGAAAAGTGGTCCTTGAAAGAAAAGAAGTGGGGGGTTGTAGCTCCCTTCCAGGAGAGACTAGAAAACGAGAGAGAGTTGTAGCTCTCTGCAGGTTGCAGCCTGCGTACTGGTAAAGGACTGCACCAGTACAAAATCATTGTAAAAGGAGTTTCTAATTGAAAGAAGATAGAGAGATATATATAGAATGAACAATCAAGTGTGCAAACTAATCGGCGAGCGCAGGATCAATGGCGGCCGCTAGGGTTTGACCACCTGTGACAAGCGCAGGCTCTGTCCCTCTGCACTTGCAGTAATGGCAGGCCTGAACCTTCCACTGTAGTCAGTGGTTAAGGACGGTTCTGGATTTTCTAATGTGCTGATACCATTGGAGGGCTGGAAGTGGTAATCTCTCGTTTCGCAGCACTGTATCGCAAAGGTCAAGAGCTGACTGACCGAATGGAGGCAAAGGGGTCCAGTGGGGCCCCTACTTTCAAACAGATAATCATGCAGAAGCAGAGGCAAAATAAGAAGGAAGGGGTCAGGATTTCTGGGCTTGACAATAACAAGCAGAACGAAAGAAGGAATAAGGAGAAAATACAAGGGGAAACTGACAAGCCAGACAGAACAACGGAAGGTAAAGGCACAGTGGGTGAAAGCCTAATAGGAACTAAAGACAAAATCACCTCAATAATTAATTCATCAGAAAACGAGGAACGACAAGATGCTGAAGACGGGGAGCAAACAGATAATAGGCAAGGAAATCCAGAAAAGGAGGGGGAGCCAAGCACAAGCCCCAATAAATATGCTTCATCAAATGGGGTCTGCAAACCAAAAAAGACCAATAACCTAAGGGTAGTTATAAATGACCCAGAGATTCAGGCGTATAGAGAGCACATGGCAGAACAGGCTATCATCTGCAAATTTATGGGCATATGGCCATCTGAAAGGACTCTTTTCCATTGGATTAGACAACAATGGAAGCCAAGGGGGGATGCTAAGCTTCATTTGGGAGCCAAGGGATACTTCACAGTTGTTTTCTCCAACCTAGAAGACAATGATAGAATTTTTAGGGTGGTCCATACTTTTTGGCTTCAGTTGGACTGTACATACGACCATGGAAACCAAACTTCGCCCCGAAGAAAGAATCTTTCACCCAAGTCCCAGTCTGGATCCGTTTGTTCTCTCTCCCAATAGACTATTGGGGTCTGAATTCCTTGAAACAAATTGGTGACCAGTTGAGAACATTTGTCAAGGCCTCTGAAGCAACCTTACAAAAGAGATATACTTCTTACGCCAGAATATGTGTTGAAATGGACGTTTCCGGGGCACTGCATGAGGGGCTCTGGCTGGAATACAGGGACGAGGATTACTTTCAGGCTATAGACTATGAGCAGATTCCCTTCCAGTGCCACAAATGTCATGAACATGGGCATTTGATGAGAGACTACCCTATGATTAGGAAGGAAGTAGAGACCGAAACAGCACAAGCCAACAAAGACAAAGAAACCTTCATAAAACCTAAGTCTAGACAAAGAGCTAATAGAAGGAAGAATAACAAAGGGAATACAGACAAGAACAACCAAAACAACCCTTTTGTGATCTTAGATCCTGAAACAGATTCGAAGGACAAGCACAAAACCCTAACATCAGATGCAGAGCATGAGGAAAAGGAAGAACCAACCAGGAAAGGAACGCATGAAGGGGACCTCAACAATGAAGTTCAAATGCAGGAGAGAACAGAGGAGACAGAAGAAGAAACTGACATGCTCACCAGTGATGGCGGAAGTGAGGATCAAGAATGGGAAGAGGCGCTAGCCAGGGAAGGGATGAACCTACCAGTAATTGCTGAGAACTGGAAGGTCCGAGGAATAGAGAATGCATCGGAAGAAGAAATCAGGAAGGTAAATGACCTGTTCATAGCAAGGAAAAAAGCAGAATAGGAAGTTAGGTGTAGTAAAAGGCAATAACTTACATTCGAAAAGTATTTTATGGAAATCATCTAGTTCAAAGCAGAAGAAAAGAAGAGGCCGTAGAACTAGTGGTGAAGTTCTAGAGGAGCTAGGCATGATAATGATAAACTCAGGGAAGATGAAGGTGCTTAGCGCTTTCCAGTCCTTCCAATGAAAATAAGTTAATCATGAAGATCATCTTGTGGAATGCAAGAGGGCTTAACAGCCAGGCAAAACACAGAATCTTAAAGCGGAAAATCCAGAAATACAGACCGGAAATTATGTTCTTACAAGAAACTAAATGTAGCAGCTCTAGTATCAACAGTCTTTGTAGGAAGCTTGGGAGAAATATATAAGTTTTAGAGATTGAAAGCCAGGGACGAGAAGGTGGCCTTGCAACCATTTGGGACACAAAGGAAATCCAGATGTTATCAGCTGAGGCGAACAAACACTTCATAGCGGTGGATTTTCAACCCATAGGTAATTCTGGATCTTTCCTTTGTATCAATATTTATAGTCCTCAGAAATTAGAAGACAAAATAAATTTTTTAAATTTCTTAACTAGACTTATTGATAGACATCCAAGGTCTAAGTGTATATTGGGGGGTGATTTCAATATGATTACCACTCTGCTGGAAAAAAAAGGGGGTCTCAGGAAACTTAATAGGGATGCGGAAGCCTTCACAGGTTTCATTGAAACTGTCAAAATGGTAGACATACACCCCAAGAGTGGCATGTTTACCTGGAACAACAGAAGGGGAGGAGAAAGGTTGATAGCTTCTCACTTGGATAGATTTTTAATCTCAGAAAGCATCATAATGGATGGTATAATAGCAGAATCAGATATCCTTCCCAGTGGTGGGTCGAATCATTGGCCAACTTCGCTTATTGTTGAAGTTCAGGGCACCCCAAGGAATAAACCATTCAGATTTGAAAAATTTTGGTTATACCACCCTAACTTCCTCGAGATGGTAGAGAAATGGTGGTTTGAAACTTTGGAGGTGAGAGGCTCCAAAATGTTTAATCTCCAAAAGAGGCTGAAAGCAACTAAAGAAAAGATAAAAGACTGGAACAAAACGGTTTTTGGAAACATATTCCAGGAGAAAGCCATTCTAGAGAACAAACTGGAACAGATTCACAGAAATGGAGCAGCAGGAAACCACAGTGTCGAAGCGATTGAGCAGGAAAAAGTTCTTTCACAGCAGTGGCACAAAAGGTGCATACAAGAAGAGATACTTTGGAAACAGAAATCTAGAGTCCAATGGCTAAGAGAGGGGGAGAAGAACACAAAATTTTTTCACATGTGGGCTCTAGACCATAGAAGTGCTAACAAGATTCTCGAGTTGAAAAACAATGCAGGGGAGACATTAAAGAATCATAATGACATATCTGCTCTGCTTTCGGATCACTTCAACTCAATTGCACAGGAACCGCCTATAAACAGAGAGGAGGCCATCAAGGAACTTACAGCAACCATTCCTAATTCTATTACCTCATATCAGAATTAGGCCCTGTGCAGGGAAATCTCCATGGAGGAGGTGGAGGAGGCAATCAGGAACATGCCTAATGATAAAGCTCCAGGTCAAGATGGATTCACCATCAATTTCTACAAGGCTTGTTGGAATATTGTCAAGCAGGAGGCCTGGGAGGTAGTTGAGGATTCCAGACGCTCAGGAACCACTCTAAAATCCATCAACTCCACCTTTCTAGCGCTCATTCCTAAGGTTGAAGAAGCAAAGAAACCTGATAAATTCAGACCTATTGCCCTATGTAATGTCATCTATAAAATTATTTCAAAAGTCATAGCCAATAGACTAAAGTCGATTCTTCCTGGTATCATCTCGGAAGAGCAATCAGGTTACGTTGAAGGTAGACAAATTCTAGATAACATCTTGTTAGCGCAGGAGATGATTCACTCGCTTCATTCGAGAAAAGAAGCAGGAATGCTAATGCAATTGGATTTATCAAAAGCTTATGACAAAGTAAGCTGGAGATACCTTGAAGATGTTTTGGATGCTTTTGGCTTCTGCAGGACCTGGATCAAGTGGATACTTGCTCTCATCAAATCTCCAAGATATTCAATCCTTGTCAATGGTGCTCCATCTGCTCCTTTCACTCCTTCGCGGGGAATAATACAAGGAGATCCCCTATCCCCTTTCATATTTGTTATCCTAATGGAAGGACTAAGCTGAATTATAGCCAAGAAGAAAGTAGAAGGATCTATACAAGGTCCGCAACCGATAAGATCGCTACCAGCCACCACACATCAACAGTTCGTGGACGATACCATGTTACATGGCACCCCCACAGTGAAGGAGGCTCTGGTGTACAGGGGTATCCTTGATCTCTTCAGCCAAGCTTCTGGCATGGAGATTAATTCTTCTAAGTCCACTATTTTCTTTTTCAGCACTCATCTGGCAGTTCAAGCTCACTTGTCCTAGCTTCTTGGATTCAGGATTGGCTCCCTGCCTTCGAAATATATAGGGGCTCCTCTAACTCTGAAACCTTGGCAGAAAATTCATTGGGAGAAAGTTCTAGCCAACATGAATAAAAAGTGCTCGCATTGGATGAACAGAGCCCTCAACCTGGCGGGTAGACTTATCTTAACCAAGGTTGTTCTGCAGGCAATTCCGCAATATTTACTTTCTATGCTTCCAGCCCCCAAGGGCATTCTGCAACAAATGAGAAACATACAGAGATCCTTTTTATGGAATGGGAATGGGGATAAGAAGAAGTGGGCTTTGGTGGCATGGAATAAGCTATGCCAGCCAAAATCTATGGGGGGGCTGAACTTAGCAGATCCTTGGGTGGTCAACAGAACCTGTGGAGCTAAGATATGGTGGAAATGGATTAAAGAACCCAATTTACCCTGGGCGAGGCATTGGAAAGAGAAATATACTCCAGACTGTGATACTCAGGACCTCATAAGACTACAGGTAGTCCCGGAAGGATCGTCAATATGGAACCATGCGAGGAATAACAGGAACTTAGTATAGGAGCACAGCTTTTGGGAGATTCGCAATGGAAGGTTGGCCATGTTCTGGGAAGATGCATGGCAGTGGTTCCCTAAACTGGACACCCCAGAGCTATCTACCCTCAAGTGAATAAGTCAAAATGAGGGAAGACACAGAGTCAACCAGTATTGGACTCAAAGCAGTAGGGATCCAATTTGGAGAGACTAGATCAATTTAAATCCTGGGAATATAGAGGAGAACAACGAAAGCTTTCAGCAACTCAATGAGAGAATCCTCAAAAGAAAGATTCGAAAAATTGAAGAGGATGATAAACTAAGATGGGGTTTGAATGGTAATGGTAATTTCTCATTAAAAGAAGCTAGGGACATAATAGAAAAGGAAGAACAGGTAGAATTCGTGCCCTGGTGCAGCAAAGTTTGGGACAGCCTACTTTGGCCGAAAATCAGGACCTTCTTTTGGCTTCTAATGAGAAACAAGACTTTAACTTGGGACAACTTGTGCAAGAAAGGTTTCAGGGGACCCTCAAGATGCCCTATGTGCCTCGTCGAGGAGGAATCTATAAACCACCTTTTCAATGCTTGTGAATGGGCAAATCAGTTATGGAGCTGGACAGAAGGAATTCTCAGTAGCTCTGACCGAGACAGAGAATCCATTCATAGAACCATACTGAACTGGAAAAAAGACTTCTCCAACATACGAAGAGTCAACAACATATGGAAATCTGTTCCAGGGTTCTTACTATGGTCTATTTGGAAGGAACTTAACCGTAGAATATTTCAAGACGAACACAGGAACATAGAATTCTCTAAAGACAATATAATAAATAGCATTCAACAGTTAATTCAAACGAAATGCAGAGAGGAATGTAACGAGAAACCGTCAGCTCAAGACTTACGCATTTTGAAATGCTTTCATCTGGAAGCCACCAGCAGTATCACAGCTTCGAGACACAGAGCGCAACCATCCTCACAGATCGACAAATGGCAGCATCCGCCGGAAGGAGGATTGAAGCTGAATTTTGATGGGGCCTCGAGAGGCAATCCCGGCATGGCAGGAATTGGAGGTGCATTACGTAACCAGCATGGAGAAATTCTTCACATATATTACAGAGCGCTTGGGGAAAGCACAAATAATGAGATGGAATTTGCAGCGCTTGAGCAGGGTCTGAGAATTTTAAAATCCCTACGCCTCTGCAATGTAATTGTGGAAGGGGATTCATCTCTGGTCATATCAATAGCTAAGAGAATTCAGGGAGGCACTAAGGCGAACAAAGCCACAAAACACTGGCGTCTAGCCAAGGTCACGGAAAATATTGCAGAACTAATGGCTGGAATGAAAGGATTAGTTTTTCATGCGGTAAGACGTAAGGCGAACGGGCTGGCGGACTACCTAGCGAATTTTGGCATGGACAATCAGGATAGGGGATGGGACAGCTGTTGGGAGGAGGTGGACTGCCCAAACCTGAAGGCAAGATGTGCACAGTTGGCACAGCAAGATCTAAACGAAACCGACCGGGTTTGACCGACAACGGTTTCTTTGTCTGGCACCGTAAACCTGACGTTTCCAGTAACTGCTTGGGGTATTATCACGGGAGCTGGATGACTAGACAGATGCGGAAGTGGTCATTATGGCAAGAGAAAGCCAAACATGGAAACTATCAATATGGTTCATGCCACGAGAGATTCCGTAGAGTCCGTTTGCGAGGAAGGGACAGCTAGCTCAACCTTAATGGGAAGGAAATCAGCAACATTTATGCTAGGTCAGGAAAAGGATATGAGATTTGTGTGAACATCTTTCGAATTAATAACGAAAGTACCTCCACTCTGCATTGAAGGGGAGAGCGCATTATGGGATACTCCATGAAAAAAATCTATTTAACGGAGAGTCGTGGCTCGGGTTCCTCTACCTCGTTTCAAAGCTCTGCAAGAGACCACCACCTTTCTGTTTGTAGAAGTGATCACAGCGATAAGATTAGAGGGTATAGGATGGAAGCGGGGAGTTTCAGATGCTCGGCAGCCCACCGCGAACTACGAACCATGCAGAATATGTATGAGACCAAAGCAACAACAAGGAGCAAACGCAAGATAGCGGAATTGGAAGCTTCTGTGAAAAAGGAAGAAGCGCAGCGACAGGAGGGAATCATTGTGGAGGTTGACTGGTTACATGACCCAGGTACACCTTCCAAAAGAGCCACTCAGTATGTTCGGACGAAAGCCAAGAGCTGGAGAATTAAAACCCTCCTTGTGAAAGCCCTGGATTCAAAGGAAGAAGGGAAGCAGCATTCTGAGAAGGGGAACTCCACTTCGGAAGATCAGTCAACAAAATCTCATGAAATCCATGAATCGCTGGATCGAAGAATCATCGCAGTGCAGGAGGCTATGGAAGTTGTCAACAAGAAATTAACTCTGCTCATCAGGCTTCTTCGACAAACTCTGAGTCCGGACCCCCTTATTCAAAAGCAAAAGATGAAAGAAGCTCAGGAATTCCAATCCATGCAGGATATGCAGGCCAGAGTCGACAAGCATGTTTTGGACGTGGGCTTAGACACAGTCAGTCGAATCGGTGGCTTTCCGCGCACTGGCGGGTTTCCTTAGTTTCTTCTTTCAATCTTTCTAGTTTCTTCTGTTACGGTTTCGGCTTTATCCCAGTTAGTTTTGCTATGATGTTTCACTCTGTTTTCTGTCATGGCTTCGGCCTTATGCAAAATAGTGAAGTTATTCTATCTCTATCTAAGTTTTGATAGTGTCGTGGCGATTAGTAACTGTTTCATGAGTAAGTCGCCCTGTGTGGTGTACAGCTCAGTTCTGAAAGCCCAGGGTAGGCTGTCAGCACGGTTTAAATGGTCCATCTAAGGTTTCGTTCTGCTTCGGCAGACTTTTTGTAACATATTTTGTTTTATAATATAAATATCTGACTTACAAAAAAAAAAAAAAAAAAGATAGAAATATATTGTAGCAGGTGGTTTTCACCCACATTGGGTTTCCACCTTATATCTAGTGTTCTTTGGTGTGACTATCTGTTTTTTTTGTTCATGCTCATTATTTTATGGTACTGATATACAAAGTAACGATCAATATTTGAAGTATAAATAAGGAAGAAATATTGAAAAGAATTTGATAACACTGATTCACCCCCCCCTCTCAGCATTATTTCCAACAAGGCGTTCCTAAGACACATAGCCACGGGTCAGACCAAGAGGATAGCGATTTGGGTGAAGAATCTCTATAAACTAGAGGTAGATGATTATGTAGCATTAAGTACGAAAGCAGAATTGGTGCAAAGACAAGACATTGGCGAGTTGTGGCACAGGAAGTTGGGCCATTTGCATCATGGGGCTTTGAAGATAATGTAGCAGATATCTTCAAGACTTCCCAAAGGTAAACTTGAGCAAGTTGACACATGCAAAGGTTGTACCTTGGGAAAGTAAACTAAGTCTTCCTTTCATGATTGAGACAGTCGAGTAGAGGCTATATTAGAGCGAGTTCATATTGATGTGTGTGGACCATTCTTGATGGCATCCACAGCGAAGCAAAGGTATTATGTGATTTTCATTGATGACTATTCTCGTAAATGTTGGATTTATTTCATGCAAAATAAGGACCAAACTTTCACAAAGTTTTGTGAGTTCAAAGATTTGGTTGAGAAAGAGTCAAGGAAGAAGATCAAGGCCTTGAGAAGCGATAATGGTGGAGAATATCTCTCTCAAGATTTTAGGACTTTTGTGCAGTGGAAGGAATTAAATGAGTGTTGACGACACCTCATAACCCACAGAAGAATGGGTTGGCTGAGAGGAAGAACAGAACTATTGTAGGAGCAACAAGGCAATGTTGCATGACCAAGGCCTACCACTTCGCTTGTGGGTTGAGGCATGCAACACAACAGTCTATTTGTAGAATAGAAACCTGCATTGCATACTTGGGATGAAGACACCAGAGGAAGCTTTCTCCAGTAAGAGACCAGATATGGGTCACTTCAAGATCTTTGGCTCATCGGTATATTTCCATGTGACAAAGGATGCACGGAAGAAGCTTGAGCCGACAACAGAGTTGGGAATATTTGTGGGGTACACTGATATACCTCACAACTATCAAGTGTACTTGCCTGCCAGTCAGAGAACAATGGTTCGCAGAGATCTCAAGTTTGATGAGCAGAAGGCCATGCGAGTTTCCCTTGAGAGGGAGCTCCAAATACAGGTTGTGGAGGAACTATTGGTTCCTAAGGAGGAGGAGCCTCAGACTGATGCGGAGCAGCCACATGTAGAGGTTCCGGGAGTGGAGACTTCCACTCAAGTAGAGTCTTCCATAGATGGACAGAAGTGCACAAGAGAAGCTAACATATTTTTGGAGGATGTGAGAGAGAATGTGGGAGAACCATCTTCTCATCACAGACAGAGGAGGTCACCTAAGAGGTACATTAGATACATGGCCCTTGCTGGGGAATGTGTTGAGACCGAGCCATCTTCCTTTGAGGAAGCAGTGCAACAGCCGATTTGGGTTGATTCTATGTTGGAGGAGTATGACTCCATAGTTCGTAATTGTGTTTGGGACATGGTTCCAAGATTGAAGAACAAGTTAGTTGTGAGTTCTTGTTGGATTTACAAGGTAAAGAAAGTTGTTGATGATATTGTGGAGAAGCATAAGGCAAGATTTTATGCCCATGGCTTTTCATGAGTCGAGAGGATCATGTTTCTGCAGTATATTTCGACAGAGGAGCAAGATGCTGACATTTTGACAAAGGCATTGTCAAAGTGTAAATTTGAGTTCCATAGAGACAGGATTGGGGTGGCAGATAATCCCTTTCATGTTGAGAGGGACTGTTGAAATATGGAAACAAGAATATTCCAATTTAATTTTTCCTTGAATTAAATTGTGAATTAAAATCGAATTTAGTCTTAACAGCTACTTGGAATTAATTAATTAATTTATTTTAAATTAATTAGTTGGAGAAATTCAAGTTAGAATTCTTTCTGAAGTCATGCAAGAGTTATCCCTTAAATTAAGGAGATAAGATTGAGTTATATTTGAGTTGTAATTAGTTACCTCAGTTTATTGAGTTAAGTCCAGATAAATTAGTTCCAAACTGTTTGAGGAATTAATAGAGAGTTAATAGTCAGTTGATGCATGCATGCACTCAACTAGTGTACTCCAGTTAATTGACGATTCCCTCAACAAAAAATCATGCCTGTCTACTCTAAGAAAGACCTAGTTGAGATTAAAGTCAAGGACAATGTACTATCAGTTGCATGTGTTTTCTCATGGAGAAAACTCATGCATGCAGTCATGGATTTAATCCTTGAGGATTGCACATTTTTGGAGGAGATCATCCACTTGGTAAAGGAGAATCATCCACAAGGAACATCGCAAGGAAATAGGAGCTTGGAGGGTAGAGAGGAAGGTTGGAGAGAAGCCAAGATTGCCTATGAGCATTTGTGATGATTGTACTGAGAGCTGGATAGCTGTGAGAGCTAAGGCTTTATATAATTCCTATGTATTTCCACCATGTATGATAATACAATAGTGTGGTGTTTTTTTGTTGAGGCTTTCCTTAAAGTATTTTCATGTGTATTGTGCCATTGATTCTTCTTCTTCTGGTTATATTTTTTAGCTTGATATTTAAGCTTCTGCAAACTGTAGTAGAAGTAGGTTATAGTATTCTGCTTTGATTTATATTGCATTATCGAGTTAACCTACCATCAAATTTTCTACAAGCGGAATAGTGTTTTAAGAGGTAGGCCCTCTTAATTGATTCTAGTTTAAGGAAATCTTCCATAGATTGTCTGTTTGTGACTAGACCCACTCTCTCAGGCTAGAGGAATTGTTTGTGTCCGCACTTAGAATTTACCTACTTCACACGCAGGTACTATGTAATTCTCATATATTAATTTTCCTGCAAGTGTTGGATCTATTTTATGAAGAACGAAGATGAAGTGTGTGAAAAATTTGTTGAATTCAAAGCATTAGTTGAAAATGAGATTGTACATAAAATTAAATCCCTTAGAAGTGAGAATGGAGGATAGTTTATGTCTAAATCCTTCAAATATTTTTGTGCCAAGGAAGGTATTAAAAGATAATTTATTGCACCCAAAAACTCACAAAAAAATGGGGTGGTAGAGAGGAAAAATAGAAGCATTGTAGGGGCTCCAAGAGAAATGTTGCATGATCAAGGATTTCCATTATCCTTGCATGGAAAGTAGACTCCTTTTGCAATGTGGAGACTACTCTAGCTACCAATTGTAGGTAGGAAGATGCTTCTATAGGAGAAGCAGTAGATGCCACCATCTACAAATAGTTTGTGAGGTCCTTTATGTGTTTGGTGAAAACAAGGCCTAACATATATTATGTAGTTAATAAACTAAGTCAATTTATAGTGAATCCTACCAAGCTTCATTGGAAAGAAGAAAAACATGTGCTTACGGATAGATGGTGGGGTACTTGATGTATCTGGTGAACACAAGGCCCGACATATGTTAGGCATTTAATCAACTAAGTCAATTTATGGTGAAGTCTACCAATCTTTGGAAAGCAACAAAACATGTGCTTAGATACCTCATAGGAAAAAAAAAAATTGGGTTATGGTACAAGAGGAATGAAGGTGTGAAGATCCAAGGCTTCACTGATGCAGATTGGGCAGGGAGTCCATCAAATAGTGGAAGAATCATAGGTAAAAGTAGTGTAGTGTGATTCTTCTTTACTTAATAACAATTTGTGGAGTATTTTTACTTTTCCTTATTATCTTATTCTTATTCTTATTATTATTAGTGCATATATGTGTACTTCATCAAACTGCTACCAAAACATAAAAACAAGAACACAAGATGTTGGCTCTCTTCCAGGGCCAAAATCTCTCTTCTCTTGAGAGGAAAACCCTTTAGTGAATTTCTCTTATTGAAGCTTCTATTGATCAATTCCAAACACAAGACCCCTAACAAGAATATCCTCCAAGCACAAGTCAAGTCCTTCCCTCTTTCTGCACCTTGTTTCTGGCACTTTTTTCCCCAAAACTTCTTCTGACACTTTGTTTTCTGGCACTTCGTCTTCCTTATTATGACACTTCTTTCTTCTTTCAATTGCTAGTAAGTATTGTTATACTTGCTCTAGAAGAAATTCATTTGATGAGACCCTTTCCTTATGGTGATCACTTCACTCTCTTAGCCAACCAATGAACTTTTATGATTGTCAAGGGAGGGATGCTATGACAACAATGTAGCCCTAATTCTCACACATGTGAGAGGTACCATAGAGAATTAGGGTCATTTTCGTTCGCTAGATAGATAGGCTTCTTCGCTTGTATTGGGAGTCCTTGTAGGCCTAGTTTCAAACCAAAACAGCACAATATTATGGTTTGCTTGTCCTTGTTGTCATACCCGCATATTTTTCCTCCTTCTCCTTGCACGTGTGACTCTTTCTAGCCCTAGAAATAGTCCCCTACCATCGCTTTTCTTCCTCCTTACTTCACTGCCCTTATAGACCCTTTACTTCATCTTCCTTTGTTCCTCTTTTGCCTCCTTTTCTTTGAAGATTTCAGAGCTAATTGAATGCATTATAGAGGAGTGGACAACTTTTATATGTACAGGACTATCCCTCCATTTAGGTCAACTAGAAGGCTGACTTGTCACATGTTTGTAGGCCGACTTGAAGAGTATAGTTCAGATGGTTTATTTGGTGGTATTGCATTCTTGAAGGAGCTTCTTGATGGTGCCTTAGCATAGGAAGAGAGTTGAATTTTCTTGGAGGTATTCTTTTGACTTTAATACATATTTATACAAGGTGTAACATGCCCTTAAGTTCTTCAACCTTTTATTTTGACTAATTGACTCAACTATAGCACTTTAAATAGTGCTAGACCTATTTCAATGAGCAAGAAACTCAATGACATATATGATTAAAAAAAAAATCTTTCCTTGAATAGATACAAATATCAAGAGTACATTTATGAAGACCGAACCTAGTTACATTTCCTTCAACACTCCCTCTTAACTAGGGAGGTATTCATACAACATTACAAGGTGTTTGGCCATTATCAATATTGAAGAATTCACATAAGAGAAACTAGATTTGCAATCCATCTGTTATAGCATCATATCCATCAACATTGTCATAGTGCAAGGCCTTGACTAACAACTCCATCTCTCTACGAGACCATGACCTACAATGTTGGCGAGACCAATGATTTATAGACACCTTCATCATTGTCTCTCAAGGTACATACCCACCAGGGTTTTCTCTGAGTATGACCTTCTAGGACTATTCTTATCTTGGGTTCCCAAGCCTCAAAGAATATTGGTCATATTTCCTACTTTTATATTGGATTCCCTACACATCCTCAAGGAGTATCAGATGCCAGATGATTACCTAATCCTCCCATTCTTTCTTCCTTGAGTGAACGCAAGAATGTTGTGTCTATGTTGTGTCTACATTTCCATTAATGGCCTTCATCTAGACTTACAGTTGTTAGTCCTGGTCTAGTGCATGACCCATGAAATGGAAAACACAATTGTCACTCCTTTGTAATCAGGGGTGATCCAAAACTCCCTCTTGATCAGGGAACTATCAGAGATCCCTCTTAACTAGGGACTCTTTCATTCATCAACAACTTCTTCTTCGTGGATCCCTCAGCTACTTGATCTCCTTCCTTTATTTGATGTCATGAAGTCTTTATTCAAACTTCTTCTAGGTAGGGCAACATCCATCAATCACTTTCCTTCCTAGTTTTTCATGTCATTGTTTCCTTCGTGGAAAGTGGATTTCTTTTCATTCATCAGGTTTTCTTGTCATCTTGGCTACTCCTTTGTCATCTTGTCCATGCTTTGGAATACTCTTCTCATGGATGCTTTGTTGTACTTGCTTGTTTACATGCTTCGACCTAGTAGCCCATCATGACTTGATCTGATAATCACCTTATGAGTGATCTCAGTTAAATATTTATTAAATGAAGGTATTACAGACTCATGTGCTGGTGTGTCTAAGTTATTTAAGCAACGGATCAATCAGATTGCAAATACATAGACACTTAAAAATGGAAAACAGTAGAGAAATACAGTAAGCAAATACAAGAACACAAGAAATTAATAAGGAGTTCACCCTATCCTCCAAGGCTACATCTGTGGTCCAGCTTCAATGGTGGCCTTCTTTTATTTTGTCTTGAAGTAGATAATTACAATGAAGGAGCTCAATATGAGTCTCCTGAAACAGATTGGCTTGGCAGGGTGGTTTTTGGATTCCCCAAACCACTAGAGTACACATACTCTTTTCCTTACTAGCTCTTTGACCTCTCTAGTCTGACAAATCCTCTTAGGGATGGCTTGAGTCTCTCAAGATCTCTAGTGCTTGACACTACCTTTGGTCAGCTCGTCCATCTATCCTCTTTCTGCTTTTGCCTTACTGGTTCTTCTCTTCTTTGTCGTCTATCTTCGCTGTTCCGTCTTTCGGTTCCCAACTCCCTGTCCTCTGTCTGGTCTGTACATGGCTTTAAAGCCATTCGAGCTCATGGTGGTTCACTTCCTCTTCTGCCTCCATCAAATCACCTACTTGCAGCGGCATTTGGAGTTCCCTCTTTCGGTGCCATCATCAGGCTCTCAGGGATGGCCACTTGCCCTCCTGCGAACTGCACCAGCCTGCTTCATCGGTTCAATTCTTCGATTACATTGTGGAATGAGTCTTTTGCCACTATGGTGGTCAATTTTGACTTCAAATCTTTCATATCACGGCTTAATCCCCCATCAATTCCATCTTTTCCATCAGGCGTGATCTCAGTCGTTAGATCTGGAGCCCCAAGATCCAACACCATCTACTCGTTTCGTGCGATTGACTAGCTCGACCATTAGCGCATGATGAGCGGCGGTTTTCTCTCTCCTCCACATGCCATGCATTGGGCACTGAGTGGAATCGCTCTTTTTTCATCAAAACTGCTTACCGCCCATGGACGCCTCTGATCAATATCGCCGGTTTTGGAGCAGGTCCCGCCGTTAGCTCTTAGCCTTTTATCCCATAGTTTTCTTGGCTCCCACGTGACCGAGTGCTCATGGCTTCTCCATTTTGAGGGTTTTCACCCAGCGATGCACGATTCGTGCATCAAAAACTCCCTCTATTTCCTAATCCGGGCCTCCCAGGGGCTAATTTTGCCTCCCACACAGTCTCCATGGGCCTCAGTCAGTGCGCTTTAACCGAGGTCCTCATCATTCCACGTTGGCTTCCACAGCCACTAGTTTAGAGGTGTTTTTTACTGTTGTTTTAAATTCTTGGAAGTCTGTCCCAACCTAGTACATCTATGGCTCTATTAATCACTCTTTATGGATCCAATTCGAATCACGGCCTTCCCACTGAAAAATATTTTGGACCACCAAAAGTTGATTTTCTTTCAAGCATCGACTAAGTGAGGGTACTGCTGTCTCACTTGCCAAATCTCAATCCACTTTGCACTGCTCGACTTCGAACCTTTGAGTCCAATTCTGAGGTACTCAACATCTCCTTTGCACATTGTCCTCACCTTCCTATCCAAGACTGTGTCTTCCTGCAATTCATTAAGATATTCAAGTAGCAGGTAATCAATAGAAGGAAATTGACTTTGTCCTTCAGGATCCTCAATCATTGAAGGTTCAAACAATCTCAAGTAATCTACATTTACAACTGAGTAGATGTGCATGTGAGCTGGTAGATCAAGGCGAAAAGCATTTTCACCAATCTTCTCAAATATTTTGAAAGGTCCATACCTGATAGGCTTTAGCTTTTTACCTTCACCTTGCATCTTTTCCTTGTTGATATATAGCCAGACCTGGTCTCCAAATTGAAAACTATGCTCCATCCGATGCTTGTCATGCCTTGCCTTGTATTTGTCCTGGCTCTTTTCCAGCTATTCCTGTACTGCCTGGTGGATCTCATGGATCTATTCAATGAATCTAGTTCCCTTGTCCACATCACTGTGTCCATCAACTATGGTATCTTTACCAAAGACAAAATCCAAAGGAGACCTTGGTATGAAACCAAAACAAGTCTCAAAGGGAAATCTCTGTGCAGAAGAGTGTTTTGCTCTATTGTAAGCATGCTGCACATAACACAAATGTTCATCCCAAAGCTTAGGATGTTTTCTACAATATCCTATGAGTAACTGGATCACTGTAATATTAACTACTTCTGTCTAGCCATCAGTTTGTGGATGAAAAGTTGTGCTTTTCTTCAGTTGGGTGTCCATTAGCTCCCACAGACTTGACCATAACTTCCCCAGAAATCGGGTGTCTCAATTAGATACAATAGAAGTGGGTAATCCAAAATGAACCCATACATGTTCAAAGAACAGTTTTGCAGTTTGTTCAACTATAATTTGTTTTACAAGGTATCAAAATACACATTTTGTTGAACCTATCCACAACCACATACGGATAATCATGACCTTTCCTAGATTTAGGCAGTCCTCCAACAAAATCCATGGAAACACTTTCCCAGGGGTGAGAAGGAACTGGTAATGGAGTGTACAAGCTTAGTTTTATATTGTTGGGCTTGCTTTTAGCACACATAGTACACCCTCTCACATATCTAGGAACTATCTCATTCATTTTTGGCTAATAACAAAATCTTT
>APFE030176168.1:0-12872 GCA_000404065.3 Pinus taeda
TTTGGGTAGAATAACTTGTAATAATAGAAGAGGCTAACAGTGTGGAAGAAGAAGTAGCCCATGTGCTAGTGCTAGTAGGTAAATTGATTGAAGATGAGGGATATGAGTGGAAGGATTGATTAGATGAGAGGAATTTGAGGATGAGGGATGAAAGAGAGGTGTTTGTGGTGGAGAAGAAGATAAAATCTCACTAGTAGATGATTGTAAATTAGATTTATTATTCTTTCTTCAGTGAGAAGGAAAGGGAAACTCAAATGGAGTAATTCCAAGTTTCTCACTTTGGGATTGAGTCAAAATATGAGAAGTTTGGAAAAATGAAGATACACTGCCTTCATATAACTTAGATTGTTGTGGCTTTTCTTTTGAAATATAAATTCCTTCTAATTTATAAATTAAGGTCTGGACTTCAAGTAACTCCTGAGAAGGAGGTTGATCATATGACTTAGGGTGTGTGCTAGGAGATCTTATAGTTGTTTTGAAAACATTCGGTTTGGGAGTAGGATATTTTGAATGAGATCTGGAAGTTGGGGGATATTTTGAGGGAGAATAACTCTTTTGATGACCTTTGATTCAGGATTGATCCTTGTTTCCATTCATAGCCAAGGCCCTCCTTCTAGTGCCAAAAATGGTGAAGTATGGAGAATATTTGGCTCAACATTGGCGAATACCACCCGATCGGGAACTTAAGACAGCTTTGTTTCCATTGGAATTGGTCTCTCCAACCAGAGATAAAGGGACCAATTTCCCATTAAAGAAATATAAATGAATAATGGAGTGATTTAAAACTAAATATGATATTAATAAATAAACGTATTCTATGTATGTCAGAGGATAATATTTATTTACATGTGATTCATAAAAATATTTCACAAAGCATGGAACAATATAAATCGTTTAATGCTTTATGAAAAGAAAACATATAAGATAAACTAAATTAATTAAATAGTTAATTAATTTAGTTGGTTAGAACTAATCACATATAATGTATCGTTATTTCATATACAATCACAAATAATACAATCCTACACATCAATAGTGACAATGTCTGACTGTCTACAAAGAATTCATATAATGGAACAACTTATAAAAATTCACTATCTATCTCAATGAAACATAACAAAAATATAAAGATAATAGTACTCGATACATGAAGACTATGCTCATGATAAAGATAGATTTCGGTTCAACTTCTTCAATTAGATAACTTTCGAATAAACAATAGTGCAAGTTCAAAGTTGTTTATCAAAAATTCAGAACCCTTTTCTAAATACATGAGAGGGGTTTAAATAGTATATTAATATCACAAATATAGAAAAGATAAAAACAAAAACCTTCAGAAGATCTACAACAAACTAAGCTAGTATAAAGCAAAGATAAGATAACATTTTGTTGTAACAAGAAATTAATGACTGTGTCGTAGCCTGATTCTTCATTCGTTCTCTAAGTCCACATATGTGTTTCACTAGATTTAGTTGGGTTGGGGGGGGTGGAGGGATGAATCGCTTGCATGTGTACCTACCCTGCAAATACTGCATCACTGAGTGATGGGAGGAGTTAAGTTGTTGCATTAGAAAGACACCTCAACACAAGCCATTGACTATGTGGCTTTGCCAAGAAATTCCAATAATGTTCGAGGTTTACGTTTGATAAACTTTTGGATGTCTTCAACCTTCTTCTTTGATGTTTCCTGCCATACTGCTTCAGAGCTTTAACATGTGGCAAGGTGTCCTTTGGGCATTCTTGTATTAGATTGGCCTGCAATAAGGTATCGTTGATGTATTCAGTGAAATTATAAGTAAGATTTCTGGCCCTGAGGATAGCTATTTCCGCTCGCTTCATCTTGATGTCCCAGTGTCCAAAAATGATATATTTTTGAGATTCTTCAATTCAAGGAAGATTAGCTTATCTCCCTTCAACACTGTCTTGCCAAATTATGCACATATATTTTCTCATAAATTTCTTCATAGAATGTCCTGAGATTGGACAACTTTTTAACCAAAGAATCACTGGTCTTACAAAAATCATGAATTAAAGTTAATTTTTGATGAAATATAACATGTTACTTAGCCAAGAGTATATCCAGTTTTGCTGCTTCTTTTCGAACTTCATTTATTTCTAGATTTTCTTTCAACTAGTTAATGTTTTATTGTAAATGTTGTACCTATGCATCTTTGTCTTTTATTTCAAATTAAAATTGTAGTTTCAAGCCATTGAAACTTTTATGTAATTTGGCAAGGTTTGCTTGCCATTGTTGCTCAATCACTTTCCTTTCATTCTTGAGAGTTTGTTCTAATTGAATAATCTTTTGGTCCTTTTCCTTCATAAGTAATTGAATTTCCATTGCTTTATCAATACTAGCACTAATATAGGCTCTTTCAAACGATGAAAGTTTGTTTAATTCCTCATTAGGGGTTGTTTGGGATCCTTTCCAGAGAAATTGAAAAGGATTCTCGTTCAAAACTAATGCGTGTGTCTATTCCATCTTTCTCTTCTTTCTTGACTTGATTATAACGCCTTTTGTGTTTTGGACTATAAAACACATCCAAAGGAGGGATTTCTTCCATTTTTAGAGCTATCTATGACATAGGAAATGTTGGGATGATTTCCAAATCTTTAGCAACAATAGTTTTAGTTGGAGCCTCAGTAGTGAATGAGGTTGTCCCTTTAGTTTGTGGAATTTACATTCTTTTCTTTGTTGACTATAGTGTTTGCATCCCGAGTCTCCCTAGTTGATAGGATGTGATTAAATTCCTCCTAGACTTCATTCAATTTATTTTCTTCTTGAACTTTATTCGTTTGATCAATAATTGCAGTAGCTATCTCGAAGACTTGAGAAATAATTGGTTCCTTTGATGAGGAGGCTAATGTATTTGAAACTTCAGAATTCTGTCAACAATGTATTAACAAAATTTTTTGTAAATGGGCTATTCTCGGACTATGATATTGATTGATCTTAATCAATTATTGAGGTGTTAGTCGATCTGCTGCTAGCTTTTCAACCATGGAATACTCTGGAACCATCTAAAATAAATCATCAAATTTATCAGGCTTGCTTGTGAATTTTCTGATTCTTGTTTCTATCGTGACATATTTTTTGATCCCATGTTGATCGTATTATCTATTTGGGATGGTTGGAAAACATAAAGCTTTAATTTTGTCGATTTCAACAAGAGCATATATGAAACTTTCCAATGCATATATACCATAAGAAATAGGAAAAGAAGGGTAGGTAGTTTTCTTAGCATCATTGATCACTTTAGTGAAACCATTCCCAACTATTTGGTATGAAATCTCTCTACCCAATAATTTATCATGGACAGAAATAGGTAAAACATGAGGATGGGAAAGACTGCCAAACACTCGAACATAAGTAAATGACTCTTCCCCGAACCACCTTCCTAATGACATTAATTCATTGTTAGAATCTAGAGAGAATTTGGGTGCTTTCTGGCCAAAGAACTCTTGGTGAATGGGGAGGATAATTTCATGCCAAATTTTATAAAAATGAGAACAATAGTTGGATTCCCACAAGATGTCAGGGTAAACATCGATGGGGGTTGGGTATTGAATTGTACACTTCCATCCTATAGATGGAAAATCATAAGAAAACCAAATAGAGTCCATGACATAGGCACACATAAAGAAAGGAGGAGGAGTTCTATTGTTAACATTGCGCCTTTGTCTGTAACTGTGAATTTGAGTAGTTAAATTATTAGAAAATATGTTTTCCCAATCCATAATATAACCATTACAAGAAACTTCTACTAATGGTACCCATTCTTCTGAGAACTTATGTGTGTTAAGGTAACCATATAAACAACACATCATAGTTGCGAAATGAGAGAAATGGCCAATAATAGAAGCTAATTAATACATACCCCTGTCCCCATGATTTTTCTTTCTTGGGTTTCTTCTCCATTATTTGATAAGATCTGTTGGGTTCTGATTCTCATGCATATACTTCTAAACAAATTAGGTATCATGCTTTTTCTGTGGTAGTGGAAAATGGTACATTTTCATCAAATCCTTGAACTTGAATGATCTTATGATTGTCTTCTTTGGAGTTATAAAAACTCTATCCGTAGTATCCCGATGGTCAATTATCCATCTCACCATATCTTTGTAGGGAAATATTTTGGGGTGGGCAACAATTCTATGCAAAAATGAATTGGCCACATCATTCAATATAGTGCCAGCATCCGAAGTGGGGGCATCTGCAGTGGAAATTTTCTTCTCAATCACCCTTGGGTTTTCATCCTCAAACAATTTGTATATGAACTCCCAAGAAGAGGACCCTATGTCTGGTGTGCATGTAGTATCCGTAAATAAAGGTGAGATCTCAACAACGTTTCTAGGCGGTGAAAGTGTCTGTGACTAAATTACAAACTTCTTCTTTTCCATGATAGTCTTGGACATTTCCATTAACTGTTGTTTATCAGAATTCACCTATTAAAAAGAAAACAAGGATGAGTGATAAGAACTCGTGAATGAAAATAGTATTTTCAATTGAATGCAAGTTTTAATGAAAAAATCCTTCTGCATCACATCAAAATTATGACAAATCATTTAAAAACTCGAAACTATAAATCAAACAGGGTGGCCATTTATTTTTTGAATGTTTTCTCATGTGGCTTTAACACCTACCATTGTATCAGAAATTCAATTTTCGGCAAAAATTTATTGACATTTTGGTATCAAGTGCTATGAAGAACCATGCGACATGCGAACTCCGATATCAGAGTATCAGGACTTGACAAAATGTTATGTCAATGATTGACACTTAACAGAATGCAATATCAGCAATGTTACTTGACATAACGTGATATCACTATCGGAAAATTTCTTATGGTACTTTGAAAGCACCAATGCCGATAAGCCGATTAACACTTCACGTGCATCTTTTTTGTGGGGCCAATTTTTATAATATTTTTGTTTAGTCGTGTAAAAGGACTTTTAAAAGTTTGATAGTGATTTTCAAAGGTTACATAATGGAAATATAGTAATTGGGGTTTTTTAGACTTGCATATTATTTCCTAAGAAACTATGGAAAGGCTCTTAAGCGTAAAGAAAAATTACATTTCGTTATATGCACATTTGAAATAATTTTTTGTTTTATTTATTGAAAGGTAAAAAACATGAAACTTGTCCTATTTTATTCAAATAGGAAAGGATTATTTTCCTAAAAATTGAAAGGGTCCCCATTGTTTATTCTTCTAAGTCTAAGTCGAATGGGGGTTTTTGAGTACTACAACACTCTATAGGACAAAAAGTTGCTAAATTATTCTCTTTTGACAACCCACCAATCCTTGCAATCAGAGGAGGCTGTGTATTTGAATTTAATGAAATCAACGTAGGGATAGTCTCAACTAACATTCTCATCATAAATCCAAAAATTGAAGAAACTCATCAACTCCATAAATGGTGTTGTGAAATATGCTATAGCTCTTCCTATTTATATTTCAGTAGAAACTACAATATTGCTTTCAAACAAGACATGGCACAAAAGATGATTCATGAAATTATTTGCATGCAAGCCTCTGAGAAAACAATATAGGTTTTGGTTCATGCAATTGTGACTGCTCTTCACATGGATGACTTCTATTTTCTTGCATGTCCATTATATTTCAATGGAAATCAATGCATGAAAAAAGTGATATATCATTTTAACAATCTCCGGAGTTGTACAAAGTGTAAAAAAAAATTCTGAGAATGTGGCTACCATTACAAACATAAAATTGAGTTACATGACCACACTGGGCACCTAGAAAATTTCACAACTTTCAATGATGTAGGAAATGAGCTCATGGGAATCACATCAAAAGACTTGTTCCTTCTTTCTATCGAACCAGCTGATCTCCAAGACATGTTTGGCCAGATTTCAGGCCATCGCTTCCTGCTGGCACTTTCAACCAAAACAAAATCATTCAATGGTGTCAAGTGCTTGCAACCAATACTGGTTAATTCATAATAAATTCAACATGACTCTACATGCAAGGAGGTCCTCAAGAATTCAAGGAATTTCCACTAGACAATGACCTGTTATTCACTGCCTTTAAATTTTCTTCATGGTTTCAAGTAACAATATTGTTTTGTACTTGAAGTATCATTTCTGCATAGCTCATTGTTCCATACTATTGTAAATTACATCCATGTTGTTGTGCTACACACTTTCTTTGACAATACTCTTTTTCAATAATTCCAAAATATGTATGTTTACCCCTTCACAATTTACATAAGATACATATCAACATATGTAGACAATTCAATTCATTATTTTCCCTCGATTGTTTATATGTCTATACATTGGTCTTTTCCTTGTTTATCTATTCATGCTATCATTCAATGATGCTCAAATTAAAAAATATATATATGAAAAATTGTTTATCTTTCTCTTCTCCTATCAATGCTTCATGCTACAGTAACGTATATTTTGGCAATACTCTTTTTAATAATTCCATCCTGGTTACCACTTAAAAATTACATAACTTATATATTAGCATCTGTAACAATGCCAATTAATTCTTACTCCACCATTTATGTGTCTATAAATTGCATATTTGTCTATTTACCTATTCTTGCTATCATTCAATGATGTTGAAATAAAATGACAGAATTCTAAAACTTGCAACACATTTTCTATTCATAAAAGTCTCATTTGTGATTCACTCTAAGTTGCTTATGTCTCTAAACACACGATAAATTATTGATACTTGCTTAGATATGCCAAGAAATAGTCAAAATGTAGATAAAAATGAACGAAAGTGTCTTCTTTATGCACAACAAAAATATACAATAAATTCATGTCGACGACTTCTTTATAAAAACTATAAAAAACCTTCTACTTGCACTACATCAATTCCCACCTCAAGTTCTCTCCCAACTATGCAAACCAACTCACCTCACCTTCATCAAAACCAATATAACCCCCCTCGCTTTAATAATGAACACCATCGCTTTTGACAAAGGATAGATAGTTTCTACCATGCATTCTTGCACAATATGTAAAGAATCATACCCAGGTATGAAAGAAAGGGTTTTACATGGTAGCCTTTCCTACTTTCGTTATGCATCATCTAAATCTATCACTCGTTTTTCTGATCTGAGCAACATTGGTCGTGGAGAACAACCACATTTCCTTCAAAATTTAACACAAGTTGAGGAAATTCTCATTGCATGTGTGAATCTAATTCTACAAGAGTCTCATGCCTATGGTGGTCAATACAAATATAGTGGCCATACAATTAGCTTCCCTCAAGACATCATGACTATTACCAAATACTTACCTCGAATTGTTTCTGAATTAGACATCCTCATTGTGAAAAGGCATAATCATTCTGAAAAGGCTTATCAATTCTTTGTTTGCAAGTCATGTATACTTATGACACTTGAATACAAACTAACTAATGATCCCTACCATAAGGATGTTGAACTCAAGCCATTTGTAATTTATACTCTACTAGATCAACCTAAAAATATTTCTTATCTTCTTGATAATGTAACCACGTCCTCTTTTGAACCCCATCTAACCATTTTTTTTTCTACTTACAATCCCGATGTCATGCTAACACCATTAGATATCCAACCTCCTTCTTTCATTCCAATACTCCCAAATTCATGTACTAAACTTGAGCACATTTGTGCTTATTTGCACTCAACCCATCTGAATTCATCAAGCTCGGTTGATTGGCCTGCAATATATCTATCGGCTATGAATGAATACAACACTAAGGGCGTCTTTGTTATGGCATTCCCCACACTTTTTCCTACATGCATTTCCATGATCATGCAACCAATAATTACGAAATTTGAGATGCGTGAATATGCTTTGAACTTACCGCACTACCATGATAACAGATTTGGCCAACATCCAAGATTTCGATACTAACTTTATAACATTCTAATGTGTCACCGTATCCAAGAAACTATTACTATTTTTGTGAAGAAATACATTGAGAACAACTTTCCAACAATTTTTTTAGATCTACAACAATGTCTTCTTGACTTCCTAGATTCAAAATTTCTCTATGCAAGTCATGGGCTTCAACTCAAGCCTATGAGGAACGTGATCTTTCTCGAAGAAGCAACGGTGTGAACTAACTGACATGATCACACAAATTGGAAGTCTGGCATTCTTATTCAACCTTAATGCAACAGATACCAAATGTCATGATTTGCACATGATCATGCCTAACAATGTTCCCTCCAGTTTAAACAACCACTTCCAATGGAGAATTCAAAACATAATTAAAACCCCACATCTAACATCCCAATATATGCATTGCAGATTTACAATTTTCCTTGAAGAAATCATATAAAAGGGCCTCCACACAATTTATTATTGGTGCAAGTATTTTTTTAATAACCATTTCTCTCTACATTAATTTATACATTGCAAATATGTGTGAACCAACTTTGAATTTCATATTAAATTCAGATACAAATTGAAACATAGAGGATCCACACACATACATGGCTTCCTTTGGTTTCAAAATGCATCAAATATGGACACTCTCGATTGGAAAAATGAAATGGATGTTGTCAATGCTCAAAAATACATTGATCACTATGTAACTACCTAGAATCCATGACCCCCCAACATTTCAATATTGCGCTTCACCAATTAGGAATTCATAACCCATGTCTTCCTGACACAACATCAATATTTGGGTCAACCCAGTCTGAAGACTATGAAGATCTTGTCAACTGTGTTCAACGTCACACAAAGTGTCATGAATCTTCTTGTCTTCACAAAAAAGACAATGTTCTTAGTTGTCGATATGGAGTACAATGGGAGTTAAACTCCACACCTTCACTTTTCATTGATGATAAAGGTTGAAAAGCCTATGTCCCTACTCACAATGAAGATATATTGAATATCCACAATGTCGATCTACTTTCAATTTGGAGAGAAAATGTTGATTGTCAACCAATTATATCCCGCCATGTTGTTTTAAGCTATATTTCAAGGTAAGCAACAAAATAAAAAACAAGATCATAGAGCTACCACCAAATGTTATCACATCTCTCACAGCATGTCTCTCTAGAAGCACCTATTGTTACTATCATTTGGAAAATCCCTACAAAAACTATTGCAAATATAGACACTAGTGTAAAAGAAATATGTCATATGTTACAAAAACTACCCCTCTCACTCTGCAGTCGCACATTTATTTCTTTGAATGTTAATAGAAAAGTTTTTGGATGTGCTTCTCATGATTATGAAAATCCCCTTCCACCATTGACCTTCATTATTTCATACATGAATAGACCTATGTTATTGGAATCATTTCTCCTTCTTGAAGTTGCCTGCTCTTGGTCATTTTTTTCTCGCTGAAAAAAAACCAAGGGAAACACATATTCCCTCCAATGATTGTACATGTCTTTCCACGATACACTGTCATCCATTCCCCTAATGATCCTTGTTATGAAACTTTTTGTGGGAGTGAACTACTATTTTACTTCCCTCTCCACATACTCCACAATGACATTCAATCCACAAATGAGGAAATAATTGTGCACTGGGAAGAAAAGAAAGGGTCATATACACCATGGCATGTTCATCGAGAAATTTAAAACCCACAAACTCCACAACCCGAAGATCAATATACTGCGATGGCTACACCTCCTAACCCCCCTCTTGACCCCATGCAAATGAGTGAATGGAAAATCCTCTCTCACCTCCACCTAGGCTACAACATTGAAATTGATGACCTTGAAATGATTGGCCATCGCGACTTTGATTCTAACCACAATTTGTCGCATGTTTCTATCCCTCTCAAGTTGTAAGAAACTTCCATAAATTTAATTTAATTCAACCACTCAAATACTTAACTAGCATCATCCTTTTTCAACCCTCCCCCAATATCACAACCTCTCTCCCACCCAACAAACAACTTTTACCATTTTTCTTTCTCACTTCAAAAACCGTTCACCAAAACCCCCACTCAGAATCATCATACAAGGGATAGTTGCGGCAAAAGAAACTTAATTAAATATTTGTAATGTGCATTTATGGGAGACTCCCCAACAAGCAAAAACCCTTTGATGTTACTTACACCCACCGTCATTGCAACTTTCAACATAAATGCATTTACAATCCACTCTTCCCTTCGCACCCCTATCTAATCAATGCATCCTCTTGAAGGAAAATCACTCTTACACTTGCAAGATCATCTCTACCATGTAGAGTACATATTCATTTATGAGATGAGCTTTATCCATCCAAAAATGCTTTCCTGCATTGACGATCGCCGAAGAGAGGCATTCCCCCTTCATCAAAATGCATGATTTGGAAATCGCTCCATTATCCTTGTCAGAGGTTTAGGCCAGTGACCACCTGTGAAAGACATTCCTCTATACACTAACACATCACATGGCACTACACTTTGGCACAACTTCGACACATTGATAACACTTTCAACTATTTTTCACTAGAAAGGTGCTAACCTTTCCCAAGTTGCTTTCTGCCAAATCCACACAAACCTTAGAAATGGAGTACCTACACTTAAATATTGGGAACTCCTAATGTCAAGGAAAAATTACTCTTTTACACATGAAGAGAAACAAACATTTCAAGACTCCATGCACCTATATGTGACAAACAACTTAGTTGCTTTTCATAATAAAAGAATGCTAAAAAAATTGAACAGGCCAGTACCGGTTTTCTCTATAGAACAACAAAGGAAACAAACTTATGCTACAAAAGAATATGAACATCTAGATACAAAGGTAATTATGTAATGAAAAAAAAGTTATACTCACCCACAACTTGTCGGTACATGCAGGCCTTGCTAATGGCACACTTGGAAAATTCATTTCAATCTTTTATGCACATGACTCGAAGCCCACAGAATTTCCATCCTTCATGGTAGTCGACTTCAACCAATACAAAGGAACACCATGGGACATTTCACACCCAATGTATGTACCAATTTCCCCTATCACAAGGGATGCATGCTGATAGATACCACTTGTAATGGCATGGGCTCTAACAACACACAAGTCACAACGAATGGCATTAGACAAAGAAACAATAGACATTGGCCCCAAAGAATGCCAAGGTTTAACGTTCACCACCATTTCAAGAGTAAGGCCATGTCAAACCTTCGAATCAATCCAAAATTTACATTGTCACACACATCATGCATGGAGGATAATCCATATCTAGAACATAAACAACAAGAGGAATCATCAATCGCATCAAAATCTATGCAGAATAATACACCATAGTCAACCATACAATGTTTCTTCCAAATCTACCAATGATAAATATCGCTCGCTATTTATCCAAATTTTACATACGATTGCTTAATATTACATTTAATCTCATGTTGTTTTAATCTTATTTAGAAAAAAATTGTTCATGTTTACACAACACAAACTTCTTTTACCACTGCACAACTATAAAGGAGACGGTCGGTGTCACTTTCTTTGACCCTTCTGTTGTGGCAAACTATCTAGTCCAACTTGGCCCTAGATCGTTTCATTTTCTCTGGATTGTGTATGAGTTCTTCCATCGCCCACTCCATGGTCTTTGAAGTAGTGTTGCTTCCTGCCTCAAATATGTCTTGCATCAAGCAATTGGCCATAAGAGAAATTACTTTGGCATTGTAAATTCACTAGTAAACTCTAATACTTTAGAATAAGATGCTGGAAAGGAAGAGGAGACAAAACAAAAATTCACATATAAAACACAAGAGCTACGACTCTTCTATTGATCACACAAGACTTTTCATTACAATGAACTCGGTGAAGGGTAGTTAACGTTTCGACTAGCGACTTGCCTAAAATATCTTGACATGCACACACACTTAACCCAGTTAACTCACACTTCATCCATCACTCGAATTGACTCAACGCCCACTTAATTGGCTGTCTAATTTTAACAACTCCACATGTGGGAGTAATTGTAATTTTGAACACTCTCCTTTAATTATGACCGTATGACTCAACATGAATCAACATGACTCAACTATGCCTGCTAGGCTTACAATAGAAAATGACTTAATTATCACTCAAACATGCCTGTTGGTCTATGTCGCAGCTAGGCTTACAATGACTCAAGACTTTCACAATTTTTCATTTTCTTTTTCTTTTCTTACAAATTTTAAATCCTCAAAATCGCTTCATTATCTGTTGTGCTTTCTTGTTGTAGGCCCCATATTCCTTTACTTGTTGTTGCTGCAATTTTTCTTTCACTTTTCCTGAATTTGTGTTGAAACACAATTTGATCTTATCTACTACGTCTTCCTCTTTAAATATTCATTCAACCATGGAATACTGCCACAACATTACATCTTCAAATTGTCTTATTTTCCCGCGTCTTGCGCTTGATATTCTTGACTTTCTTTTTCCCATGTTTCTTGATAGCAGAATCTTATCTCTTCTTGACTCCATTACTGAAAAATGGTTTCAAAGCATTCATTTTTGTCTTCAGAAATGTCCATATCATTCTTTTCACTCTCATCATAAGGTACTACTGCTTTTCCCAGTAATTTTGACATTAAAGATCATTATTCATCATTCATTTATTTTTTTATTCTAGCTGCTGCTTTAAGACTCACATCAATTTATTCTATTGGTTTCTGAATCCATTCTTCAATGAGCTTCAAATCTGCATCAAATTTATTAACGACCTTGTTTTCAACTTTCGATCCCATGCTATTTTGAACACCTGCATATTCAAAAACAATGTTAAAAGCATTTTTAATATGACTCTCTTCAATGAGAGCTTCCTCCTCTACATCTACCTCCTTTTCAACTGCATGGAGGTTGTCTTCCACTGTTATGTTGTTAGTGGACATTGTCATCAAAAAATCTTTAATCATTTTATCATGTTCTTGATCATCAACTGCTGCTAGATGACATACTTC
>APFE030176174.1:0-13280 GCA_000404065.3 Pinus taeda
CATGTGGTCATCCACAACGCAATAGGAAACTGCACTAACGTCTATGCGGTGCGGTGAAGTCATGTGCTTATTCAAATCAAAATGTCAATAAATTATTGGTCACCCTAAACTCCATGGAGATTTCATTTCCAAATTTTGAAATCCGGCTAGCAGTAGGGTTTTATGTGATACTAAAATAGCACATGATGGATTTGAATAATGTATTATTGGTCGAACATAACTCCATGGAGATTTTCTTTATAAATTTTCAAATTGTATGGGGAGAGTGGAACATAGATTTGAATATTATATTAGAATAGTACATGATTTTATTATATTGGATGGTGGTATTTTTTTCACAATAGTACAATATATTGCATTTGCATGAAGATTTTCAAACATATTGCAGGACTAAAGCTTGCTAACATATTGTAGAATTGAAGTTTGTTAAAATATTGTAAAACTGAAGTTTTTTAGTGAGATTGTGGACATAACTATACTTGTATGTTGCGGTCAAAAGTCAAAAGGAAGATGGAGAACTTGAAATCTATTGTATAAAGGTAGTTTTATTAAACATTTTTTGGAAGACTGACTTAGTGGATGGAGGGAGGGTGTTGCTCTGGGTCAAAGGGTTTCGGATGTCTCAAGTTGATTGTGTTCTACTATCTAATAAGAGTTTGTAGGACTATCTATAAATCATTACCATATAGCTCTCAACACTGCTATGAAACCTAGGATTAGTTTAAGCATCCGATAAAATAGACAACTAACCTAAGTAAGGCCGAGCTCCTAAGATATGAAGAAACTTTTGTAACGTGTCTTTAAGATCTGAGCATACAACATTCTCATAGATCATAATTCTATACTATCCAAAATATGTGATATATGATATGAATCTCCTCAAGTCCTATGGTAAAAATTGGACTATATTGCACAAAGACACTAAAATATTTAGGTTGTTAACCTGGACAAGAATAAAGGCACAAAGAACATCTCTCTAGGTCTTGTCTATCATCTCTTCTAAGGAATGTGAATTACAAAGACCTTGAGAACCAAAATTCTGAGCATAAGAATGATATATAAGGAGATATGAGTTCATAATGTTCTTCAAAGGTGATCTAATTACAAAAGTGGAACATCTTTTGTGGACTAACAAGAGTTTGACTGGTTTTTCTTGTCAAAGAGCAGTTTTTCACTGGCTAAGTTTCTACATCTTGTTTTCTCCTAATATGTTTATGATCTTCATTGTTTGGAATTTGTCTTGATGATAAAAATATACTAACTACAAAGAAGAATTGATAAGAAGCATCACAAAAAAGTGTCAATTAGAAAAATAGAATTAATAAAATCCTAGCCATGTTGCGCTAAATATTTCTCAACATGGTATAAGAGATATGAAGAAATGAAGAAAAAAATAGTCTTGATCATATGGGTGTGAAAGAAAAAAATGTTAAAATTTGGGTACAAGAGGACAAGTGGTCCCCTAAGGCTTTGATCTTTGGCCTAGGGAAAAGTGTTGAAATTTATTTGTACTTTTCTCCCAATGTGATTTTATAAGTGGTAAAGTCAATTTAATTTAAAAGTTACTTATAAGTGGTAAAGTTACATTCGAATTCAAATTTGACTTTATAAGTGGTAAATTTACATTCTAATTTAAAGGTGACTTTATTAAAGTCAATGAAGAATTAGAAAGTGAAAAAGTGAATATGGAAATAAAAGGGTAAGTGGGTGTTTATTTAAGTGGGTGAGTTAAAAAATAGAAAGTGAGAATTAAATGCACATTTATTTTCATCCCTAGATCTAAATAAATCTAAATCATTAGATCTTAGGGTAACCCAAAAGGTTATTTAGAGAGTAAAAGGAGAAGAGAAGAGAAAAAAGATCAACTCGTTCTTTCATGAGCATTTGAGAGAAAGAGAAGAGAGAGTAAGGAGAAAATTTCTGAGCATTGGGGAAGTGGAGTAGCAAGAAGACGTTTCAGTAAATCTGGGTAATATCATTTATTGGTACGCATACCAAGACAAAATTGTACAATAGAAGAAAGGCACATAAATCGAGGAAGAGGGACAACAGCAAGGGCACAAATTGACACAAGTTTTGGGCATAATTTTTGAGGCAACCGTACTGCTAAAAATCTGTACGGTCCATACAATCCTTATAGCAGGTTCGAGGCATGATTTTTGAGGAAGGATGTACAACATTTAATGTTGTTTTATTGCTGGAAAAATTTTTGTTTCGGCTGTTTGCTGATTGGCACGATTTTCGAGGCAGAGTTCAAACATAGAAATCGAGATAAGTTGTAATTTGTGGTTGCTGGAATATTTACTATGTATTTTAGTTTCTCTATAAAAGCATTTCTAGAAATAAAGAAGAACTCTCAAACTAGTTTTCCCCAAGAGTTGTAGGGGGGTTCTTCCAATGTCACATTGACCGAAAATCACTGTGTTATTCTCTATGTGTAGCTGTCATAATTGTTTTGTGTTTTATTTTTGCAATTTGAACAGTTGTGAAATCTCTAAATTTGTGTTTTTAGAAAAATATTGTCATTTCCAATTTTTTAGAATTTTTATCATGCTTGGATTTAAAACTAAATGTAGGGAGTGATAAGGAAAACTGATAATCAGAGTGGGGGTTGAAATTTCTTCATGGTATTAGAGCTTGGTTGGCTGAAAATCACAGTATGGGACAACAAAGTGAAAATTATAGCAAGCTGATTTTTACGCAGAAAACAAAAACCTTTATCACAGATTTGAAAATTTCAGTTTGGTAGGATAGTGAAACATGTCTTTGGGTTTTAGAGTTGAAGACATGTTAGATGGGCGGAAAAACTATAATGCATGGAAGGATAGAATACAGAGAATTGTTGAGGAAGCAGAAGTCTATAGCATTATGGTAAATACCACATAAAACCCAGCAGTAGTACCTGCTAACCCTATACAGTTGGGAGAGTTTAACAAAAAGAATGCTAAGGAAAAATGATTGATTCTAGAAGGAATGAAAGCTCTTGTCATTCCTCATGTGTGAGGAAAGACTTATGCACATGAGATGTGGACAACCTTAACCAGTATTTACTAGAGCTCAAATGAAAACATAAAAATGGTCCTAAAGGATAAACTGAGTTGGTGAGGATTGCTTTGAATGGTCTTCCTAAGACATTGGAAAATTTTGTGGATGGCATTGTTGCACGGAAAAACCTTTTTGATTGGGAGAGATTGTGGGATGATTGCATTCAGAATGAGATCAAAAAGAAACATCTCGGAGCAACCAAACAGGTGGAGGAGGATGATAACATGGAATTGTTAGCAAGAGGAATGAGGGGCAGAGTAAAGGAGCAAGCTTCCAATGGTGGAGGAAAAGGAGAAGGTAAAGGCAAGCAGCGGAACAAGGAGAAGGATTATTCAAGTCAAATGTTGGAATTGTCAAAAGTTGGGACACTATGCTATTGTGTGTTGAGAGAAGAAGAACATGAAAGAGAGAGACAAACCCAAGGCAACTTCTACAGAGATAGAAAGCTTCTCAAAGAGCTCTAATCAGGAGTTTGGGTTCACATCTTGTGAGGCCACTAGTGCAAGGTCACCTTCCATACATTTTCAGAGGGAGTGTGCACTCCACGCTACTAGCAGAGCATCTTCTAGAATTTGGTATGTTGAGAGTGCCACTTCCTGCCACATGATAGAAGTTAGAGAGAACTTCTCAGAGCTTTCAGAGGATGATACTAATATGGATGTAGTACTTGGTGATGACAAAATCGTTAGAGCAGTCAGTGTGGGGACATTGACATTTGATAGGGGACCCAAACCTCCCTTCAAAGTGTCAGATGTTCTATATGTGCCTAGAATGAAGAAGAACTTGATATCCATATCAACACTTGAGGATAGAGGGTATGATGTGATGTTCAGTATAGGGCAGGTGCTTATATATCCTAAGGGAACTCTAGCTTCTTCAGCTAGAGTGATTGGTGTGTGCCATGCCAAGGTGTACAATTTCTCATTCCAGCCCTAATGGAATTAAGTAGCAGCACCCGAGACAAGACCAACATTAGATCTAGTAGTTCAGAGTTTTGTGAGAGTTGGCATGGCAGGATGGGGAACAAGTATCATGGGGCCTTGAGTACAACGCAGGATATCACCACTGGTGTGCTAGATTTCAGTTCTGATCACCATGATGTATGCAGAGAATGTGCTATGGGGAAGTTTTCCAGATCCCCTTTTCCCATCAGTGACAACAGAGGGATCCTTGACTTCATTCATACCAATGTGCGTGGTCGGATGTCTGTATCCTTGAGTGGCTATGAGTACTATGTTTTATTCATTGATGACCACTCCAGGAAGACATGGATTTATTTATTAAAGATCAAGGGTGAGGTATTCAAGCACTTTCAAGAGTTGAAAGCTCTTGAGGAAAACCAGATAGGCATGAAGACCAAGGTCCTCATGTCAAACAATGGAGGGGAGTATAACCTTGGTGAATTTGTTGATTTTTGTGCTGAGGTAGGCATTAGGAGGGATTTCACAGTTCCTTACAACCCTGAGTAGAATGGGGTTGCAGAGAGGAAGAACAGATCCATTGTAGGGGCTACAAAAGCCATGCTTCATTGGGGTTACCTTTAGTTTTATGGGAAAAGGCCTACAACATTGTTGTGTACTTTCAGAATAGGAGTCCACATTGTGCCTTGGGGAATGTGACTCTAGAGGACCAATCTAGAGCCCACTACAAACAAGGGATGTTTGTGGGTTATAACGAGACCTCGAAATCTTATCAAATTTATATTCCTACCCAGAAGAAAGTGGTTGTCAGGCAGGATGTGAAGTTTGAGGAGGAGAGAGCTTTCAGGAGATCACGAGAGTTAGAGTATCTAGAGTCACCAAACACTCAGGAGTAGTTGAGTCAATCACAAGGATCCAGTGGTCAGGGATCAGGAGGTACATCTATTATAGTGTCAGGTTGATCAGTGAGCAGTGGCTCTCAGAGTCATGTGGTTTTCTCTTCGAGTAGCATGTAGGGTAGTCCGTAGAGTAGTTCGTTGGGTAAACCACTAATGGACAATTGAAATGGTACTTTAGCATCTACAGCCACAGATTCAGGCATGAGGTCAGTTAGCAGGCGTTCAAGAGTTCCAGCTTCTGATGATGATGAGGATTCTTTAACTCTAGTGCGAGAAGTATGCTCAGGAAATAGGAAGCCCAAATGGCTTCAAGATACCTTGCGCGAGGCCACATTAGTTGTTGGGCCAAAGAGATAGGTTAGAGAGAGTAAACCACCTAAGTGGTTCTATATTTATATGGCATTGGTAACACGTATTGCTGACTCCAAGCCTTAAAGTTATGAGGAGGCAGCTAGCTAGCAGGTCTAGAGAGAGGCCATGATGGAGGAGCATTCTTCTATTATGAAGAACAATGTTTGGGAGGTAGTGGTGAGACCTCAAGGTAAATCAGTTGTTACTTCCAGATGGATCTATAATATAAATCATGTTGTAGATCGCAGCATTGAGAAGTTCAAGGTCTATTTGTTGCGAGAGGGTTCTCGTGGGTAGAGGGAGTTTACTATGAGGATACCTTCACTCCTGTAGTTCGGTATACATCTATTCTCTCCATTATATCGATTACAGTATAAATGGGTTGGAAGATCCAACAGATGGATGTGAAGATTGAATTTTTCAATGGCTTCATTCATGAGGAGGTTTATATTGAGTAGCTGTAGGGCTTTGAGGTGCATGGGAAGGAGTCCCATGTATGTAGATTGAAAAAGGCACTCTATGTCCTAAAGCAAGCTCCTAGAGCTTGGTAGTCAAGGATTGATACATACTTGTAGCGGATGGGCTTCACAAAGAGTGAGGTTGATCCGAACCTATACTTAATTGTGGTGGGTGAGGAGCCTCTTATTCTGGTGTTGTATGTTGATGACTTGATCATCACTGATGCAGAGAGATTCATTGAGGGCTGCAAGAGAGATCTTGCTTCAAAGTATGAGATGAAGTATATCAGCTTGATGCATTATTTTCTGGGATTGAAGGTGTGGTAGGAGGAGGGGAATTTATTCCTAGGACAAGGGAAGTACATTGTGGATATTCTTAGCAGATTTCACATGGAGGACTGTAAACCCATGTCTACACCTATGATCACTAATTGGAAGAAGATTCAAGTTTCTGATTCTGAGTTGGTGGATCCTAATTTATATAGAAAGTTAGTTGGTAAATTAATGTATTTGGTCGACATTTGACAAGATATATGTTTTGGAGTTCACACTATGAGTTAGATCATGGGTGAGCCCAGGAGATTTTTCTTGGTGGTTGCAAAACACATTCTTGGTTACCTGGAGGGGACTATGGATTTTGGTCTAGATTATAGACAGGGTGATGGAGTGAGACTCGCAGGGTACATATATTCAGATTAGGTAGGTTGTGCTTCATATAGGAAGAGTACTTTTGGGTGCTATTTTGGGTTGGGTTCGATATTTGTGTCATGGATAAGCCAGAAACAAACTTCTTTTGCATTGAGTAGGTAGCTGACATTTTCACCAAAGACTTACCACAGGGCAAGCATGTCTACTTCAGAGACAAGATAGAAGTGGTGAGGAACACTTTCCTCGGTAAGAGGGAGTGATAAAAATTTGGGTACCAAAGGACAAGTGGTTCCCTAAGGCTTTGATCTTTAGCCTTGGATAGAGTGTCCAAATTTATTTATACTTTTCTCCTAAAGCGCCTTTATAAGTGGTAAAGTCAATTTAATTTAAATGTGACTTTATAAGTTACATTCTAATTTAAAAGTGACTTTATAAGTGGTAAAGTTACATTCTAATTTAAAAGTGACTTTATAAGTGGTAAAGTTACATTCTAATTTAAAGGTGAGTTTATTAAAGTCAATGAAGAATTAGAAGATGAAAAAGTGACTATGGAAATAAAAGGCTAAGTGGGTGTTTATTTAAGTTTGTGAGTTAAAAAATAGGAAGTGAGAATTAAATGCACATTCATTCTCATCCCTAGATCTAAACAAATCTTAGCCAGTAGATCTTAGAGTAACCCAAAAGGCCATTTAGAGAGTAAAAGGGCAAGAGAAGAGAAAAAGATCAATTCGTTCTTTCATGAGCATTTGAGAGAAAGAGAAGAGAGAGCAAGGAGAAAATTTCTGAGCTGTGAGGAAGTGAAGAAGAGCAACAAGAAGACATTTCAGCAAATATGGGTAGTAGCATTTATTTGTACGCATCCCAAGGAAAAACCATACAGTAGGAGAAAGGCACAGCAATCGACGAAGGGGGACAACAGCAAGGACACAAATTTCGAGGCAAGTTTTGGGCATGATTTTTTAGACAATCATACTAATGAAATCTGTACGGTCTGTACAGTCCTTACAACACATTACAAGCACAATTTTTAAGGCATGTCGTACAACATATAAGGTTCTTTTATTGCAGGAATTTTTTTTGTTTTGGATGTTCGCTGATAGGAATGGTTTTCGAGGCAGAATTCAAGCATGGAAATCAAGATAAGTTGTAATTTGTGGTTGTTGGAATTTTTGTTGTGTATTTCAGTTTCTCTGTAAAAGAATTTTCAGAAATAAACAAGAGCTCTCAAATTAGTTTTCCCCAAGAGTCGTAGGGGGTTTTTCCAGTGTCACATTTACCAAAAATCACATTGTTATCTTCTATGTGTGGTTGTCATAATTTTCCTGTGTTTTATTTCTGCAATTCCAGCAGTTGTGTAATCTCTAAATTTGTGTTTTCATAAAAATATTGTCATTTCCAAATTTTTAGAATTTTTATCATGCTTGGATTTAAAACTAAATGCATGGAGTGATAAGGAAAAGTGATAACCAGAATGGGGGTTGAAATTTATTCAAAGAAAGGACTATGCATAAATGAATACCATATATGTCTCAAAACTATATTATGAAACCTAGGATTAGTTTAAAGATCCAATAAAATAAACCACCGACCTAAGTAAGGTCGAGCTCCTATGATATAAGGAAACTTTTGTAAAGTATCTTTAAGACCTGAGCATACAACATTCTCATAGATCATAATTATGTACTATCCAAAAATTGTGATCTATGATATGAATCTCCTCAAGTCTTATGGTAAAAAATTGGACTATATTGCAGAAAGAAATTACAAAATTTAGGTTGTTAACCTAGACAAGAATAAAGGCACCAAGAAGATCTCTCTAGGCCTTGTCTGTCATCTCTTTGAAGGAATGTGAATTAAAAAGACCTTGAGAACTGAAAATCTAAGCATAAGAATGATATATAAGGTGATATGAGTTCATATTGTTCTTCAAAGGTGATCTAATTACAAAAGTGGAACATTTTTTGTGGACTAATAAGAGTTTGACTGGGTTTTCCCCTCAAAGAGGGGTTTTTCCCTAGCTAAGTGTCTACATCTTATGTTCTCCTTTTATGATTATGATCTTCATTGTTTGGAATTTGTCTTGATGATAAAAATATACTAACTACAAAGAGAATTGATAAGACACATCACAAGAAAGTGTCAATTAGAAAAACAGAATTAATAAAATCATAACCATGTTGCCCTAAATGTTTCTCAACATGGTATAAGAGATAAGAAGAAAACAAAGAAAAAAATAGTCTTGAAGATCATATGGTTTCAAAGAAAGAAAATTTTTGCCTATAAATCAATACCATATATGTCTCAAAACTACATTATGAAATCCAGGATTAGTTTAAGGATCCGATAAAATAGACAACCAACCTAAGTAAATGAGCTCCTATGATATAAGGCAACTTTTGTAAAGTATCTTTAATACCTGAGCATACAACATTCTCATAGATCATAATTATGTACTATCCAAAAACTGTGATCTATGATATGAATCTCGTCAAGTCTTATGGTTAAAAATTGGAGTATATTACATAAAGACACTACAATATTTAGGTTGTTAACCTGGACAAGAATAAAGGCACCAAGAAAATCTCTCTATGCCTTGTCTGTCATCTCTTCTAAGGAATGTGAATTAAAAAGACCTTGAGAACCAAAATTGTGAGCATAAGAAGAATGTGAAATACAAATACCTTGAGAACCGAAATTCTAAGCATAAGAATGATATATAAGGAGATATGAGTTCATAATGTTCTTCAAAGATGATATAATTACAAAAGTGGAACATATTTTGTGGACTAATAAGAATTTGACTGGGTTTTCCCCTCAAAGAGGGGTTTTTCCCTGGCTAAGTGTCTACATCTTGTGTTGTCCTGTTATGTTTATGATCTTCATTGTTTGGAATTTGTCTTGATGATAAAAATATACTAGCTACCAAGAAGAATTGATAAGAAGCATCACCAGAAAGTTTCAATTAGAAAAATAGGATTAATAAAATCCTAACCATGTTGCCCTTAATATTTCTCAACATGGTATAATGGATAAGCATAAAACAAAGAAAAAAAAAGTGTTGAAGATCGTATGGATTTAAAAACACAAAAAAGGATTTTGTATAAATAAATACCATATATGTCTCAAAACTATATTATGAAACCTAGGATTAGTTTAAGGATCTGATAAAATGGGCAACAAACCTAGGTAAGGCCAAGATCCTATGATATAATGAAACATTTGAAAAGTATCTTTAAGACCTGAGCATAAAATATTCTCATAGATCATAATTCTGTACTATCCTAAAACGGTGATCTATGATATGAATATCCTCAAGTCTTATGGTTAAAAATTGGAGTATATGGCAGAAAGACACTACAATGTTTAGGTTATTAACCTAGAAAAGAATAAAGGCACCAAGAAAATCTGTCTAGGCCTTGTTTGTCATCTCTTCTAAAGAATGTGAATTACAAAGACCTTGAGAATCAAAATTGTGAGCATAAGAAGAATGTGAATTACAAAGACCTTGAGAACCAAAATTCTAAGCATAAGAATGATATATGAGGAGATATGAGTTCATAACGTTCTTAAAAGGTGATCTAATTACAAAAGTGGAACATATTTTGTGGAATAAGAAGATTTTGACAAGGTTTTCCCCTGAAAGAGGGTTTTTTCCCTCGCTAAGTGTCTACATATTGTCTTCTCCTAATATGTTTATGATCTTCATTGTTTCGAATTTGTCCTAATGATAAAAATATACTAACTACAAATAAGAATTGATAAGAAGCATCACAAGAAAGTTTCATCCTAACCATGTTTCCCTAAATAGTTCTCAACATGGTATAACAAATAAGAAGAAAACAAAGAAAAAAATAGTCTTGAAGATTATACGGGTTTTAAAGAAAAAAAAGGACTCTGTATGAATCAATACCATATATGTCTCAAAACTATATTATGAAACCTAGGATTAGTTTAAGGATCCAATAGACAACAAGCCTAAGTAAGGCTGAGCTCCTATGATATAAGGAAACTTTTGTAAAGTATCTTTAAGACCTGAACATACACCATTCTCATAGATCATAATTTTGTACTATCCAAAAACTCTTATATATGATATGAATCTCCTCAAGTCTTATGGTTAAAAATTGGAGTATGCTACAGAAAGACACTACAATATTTACGTTGTTAACCTGGACAATAATAAAGTCACCAAGAAGATATCTCTAGGCCTTGTCTGTCATCTCTTCTAAGGAATATGAATTACAAAGACCTTGAGAATCAAAATTGTGAGCATAAGAAAAATGTGAATTTCAAATACCTTGAGAACCAAAATTCTAAGCATAGGAATGATACACAAGGAGATATGATTTCATAATGTTATTCAAAGGTAACCTAATTACAAAAGTGGAACATCTTTTGTGGAATAATAAGAGTTTGACTAGGGTTTTCCCTCAAAGAGCGGTTTTTCCCTCGCTAAGTGTCTACATCTTGTGTTATCTTGTTAAGATTATCATGTTTATTGTTTGGAATTTGTCTTGATGATAAAAATATGCTAACTGAAAAGAAGAATTGATAAGAAGCATCACCAGAAAATGTCAATTAGAAAAATAGAATTAATAAAATCCTAACCATGTTGCCCTAAATGTTTCTCAACATGGTATAAGAGATAAGAAGAAAAAAAAGAAAAAAATAGTCTTGAAGATCATATGGGTTTCAAAGTAAAAAAAGGATTGTGTATAAATCAATACCATTTATATCTCAAAACTATATTATGAAACCTAGGATTAGTTAAGGACTCGATCAAATAGATAGCCAACCTAGGTAAGTCCAAGCTCCTATGATGTAAGGTAACTTTCTTAAAGTATCTTTAAGACCTGAGCATATAACATTCTCATAGATCATAATTTTGTACTATCCAAAAACTGTGATCTATGATATGGATCTCCTCAAGTCTTATGGTTAAAAATTGGAGTATATTGCAGAAAGACACTATAATATTTAGGTTGTTAACCTGGAAAAGAATAAAGGCACCAAGAAGATCTCTCTAGGCCTTGTCTAGTATCTCTTCTAAGGAATGTGAATTACAAAGATCTTGAGAACCGAAATTGTGAGCATAAGAAGAATGTGAATTACAAAGACCTTGAGAACCAAAATTCTTAGCATAAGAATGATATATAAGGAGATATGAGTTCATAATGTTCTTCAAAGGTGACCTAATTACAAAAGTGGAACATGTTTTGTGAACTAATAAGAGTTTGGCTGGGTTTTCCGTGGCTAAGTGTCTACATCTTGTGTTCTCCTATTATGTTTATGATCTTCGTTGTTTGGAATTTGTCTTGATGATAAAAATATACTAACTATAAAGAAGAATTGATAAGAAGCATCACAAGAAAGTGTCAATTAGAAAAATATAATTAATAAAATCCCAAACATGTTGCCCTAAATATTTCTCAACATGTTATAAGGGATAAGAAGAAAACAAAGAAAAAAATATTCTTGAAGATCATATGGGTTTCAAAGAAAAAGAAGGATTGTGTCTAAATCAATACCATGTATGTCTCAAAAATTATATTATGAAGCCTTGCATTAGTTTAAGGATACGATAAAATGGACAACCACCCTAGGTAAGGCTGAGATCCTATGATATAAGGCAACTTTTGTAAAGTATATTTAAGACCTGAGCATACAACATTCTCATAGATCATAATTATGTACTATGCAAAAACGTGATCTATGATATGGATCTCCTCAAGTCTTATGGTTAAAACATGGAGTATATTGAAGAAAGACACTACAATATTTTGGTTGTTAACCTGGACAAGAATAAAGGCACCAAGAAGATCTCTTTAGGCCTTGTCTGTCATCTCTTCTAAGGAATCTGAATTACAAAGACCTTGAGAACCGAAATTGTGCCATAAGAAGAATGTGAATTACAAAGACCTTGAGAACTGAAATTCTTAGCATAAGAATAATATATAAGAAAATATGAGTTCATAATGTTCTTCAAAGATGATCTAATTACAAAAGTGGAACATATTTTGTGGACTAACAAGATTTTGACTGGGTTCTCCCCTCAAAGAGGGGTATTTGCCTCACTAAGTGTCTACATATTTTGTTATCCCATTATGTTTGTGATCTTCATTGTTTGGAATTTGTCTTCATGATAAAAATATACTAACTACAAAGAAGAATTGATAAGAAACATCAAAAGAAATTTCCAATTAAAAAAATAGAATTAATAAAATCCTAACCATGTTTCCCTAAATATTTCTCAACATGGTATAAGATTTAAGAAGAAAACAAAGAAAAAATAGTCTTGAAGATCATATGGGTTTCAATTAAAAAAAGGGTCGTGTATAAATCAATACCATATATGTCTCAAAACTATATGATGAAACCTAGGACTAGTTTAAGGATCCGATAAAATAGAAAACCAACCTAGGTAAGGTCGAGCTCATATGATATAAGGAAACTTTTGTAAACTATCTTGAAGAACTAAGCATACAACATTCTCATAGATCATAATTATGTACTGTCCAAAAACTGTGATCTATGATATGAATCTCCTCAAGCCTTCTGGTTAAAAATTGGGGTATATTGCAGAAAGACGCTACAATATTTAGGTTGTTAACCTGGACAACAATAATGACACCAAGAAGATCTCTATAGGCCTTATTTTTCATCTCTTCTAAGGAATATTAATTACAAGACCTTGAGAACCAAAATTGTGAGCATAAGAAGAATGCGAATTACAAAGATCTTGAGAACTGAAATTCTGAGCATAAGAATGATATAAGGATATATGTGTTCATAATGTTCTTCAACGGTGATCTAATTATAAAAGTGGAACATCTTTTGTGGAATGATAAGAGTTTGACTGGGTTTCCCCCTCAAAGATTGGATTTTCCTTGGCTAAGTGTCTACATCTTGTGTTGTCCTATTATATTTATGATCTTCATTGTTTGGAATTTGTCTTGATG
>APFE030176178.1:0-15120 GCA_000404065.3 Pinus taeda
AGGGATTTGTTAAAAACCTTGAAACAACATATTTGTGATGGATGAGCTTTGTAGAGAGGATCTTGTTGAGATATTTATGGAGAAGATGATGGATCTTGAAATGATTCACAATATTGTAATTTCCTCTATAAATTTTAGTCTTTGAGAATTGAAAGGAGGTGACCGTTAGAATGAAGATATGGCCAACCAAGGTGCCAATAGATGTTATGTAATAGTTTAGTGGGTTTAATTAATGAAAATTGTCTTATAATTTATGTGATTCTATGTGCGTGCATGGTGATTTAACACATTGATGGATTGATTCATAGATTTATTGACTTTGTTTGATGAATTAATGTTACATGTAGACAATAGGGTTATTTGGTTTGAAGTGGAAGTGACGATGAGTTACATTTGCAGAATCATAATCCCCAGGTAATATGATTGGGACCATAATAAAACTTGAAATGATATACCCCCATAAATCATTTGCATCAAATGGTATTAGAGAGCAGAAGATTCCTCCGTGTAGTGTGGAGGAGAAGTAGCAGAAGAAGGTAAAAGTGATTGAAGAATGGTAAGAGATGTGTTTTATCTATGTAGGTGACAATAGAGGAAGGGTAGAATATTTGCAATATCCTAGAGAAAGGAGTGCTCAAACGGTTCTAGAGAAGAGAACTAGGAAAATGCCAAAAGCCCAAACTTAGGAAAACATTTGGTGAGGTATTGTGTAGCAAGGTGGAGACTTGTTAGTTTATAGGTGAGTTTCAACTCATGAGTTAAATTTTTTACGAGAGGACTATATGCATATGATAAGGACGTCAAAATTTTTTGTACCTTGGGTGTCTGATCTAGGACCATCGACCAATCTTGTGAATAAAAATTAACAAGAACAACTTCTCAAAGATGAAAATGAGAAAAATGCATCAAAAGCTAAGGGATTTGTTAAAAAGTTTGAAAAATCAAGTTTGTGAGGGATGAGATTTATGGAGAGGAACATGTTGAGAGATTTATGGAGAATATCATGGATCTTGAAATGAACCACAATATTGTAATTTCCTTTTTAAATTGTAGCCTTTGGGCATTGAAAAGAGGTGACCATTAGAATGAATAATTGGCCAACCAAGCCACCAATAGATGCTATGTAATAATTTAGTTGGTTTAATTCACGAATTTTGTTTTCTACTTTATGTAATGGTGATTTAATGCATTGATTTCTTGATGCATAGATCCATTGACTTTGTTTGATGAATTAATGTTACATGTAGACCATAGGGTTCTTCAGTTTGAAGTGGAATCAAGGATGTGTTGATTTTGTGGGCTCATAATCTGCAAGTGCTAGTAGTGGGAACAGAAGAAAACTTGAAATGATAGCCCCCCATTAACTGTTTGTGTCATTTGAGAAACGACTGGGGATCACAATAGCCATGCAAAAACTTATATGTGAATGGAAGAAATTCTATATTTTCTTCCTAGATACGTGAAAATGTCGTAACTAAGAACTCCACTAATTTATTTCTTTTGTGCTTTCACATAGGTGCCTCAAGCTCTAGGAACCCAATTGGTTTATTTTGTTACAACGATGCAACTCGAGGGAAGGTCACATGGCAATGGAAGAACCATAGTTGACTCCAAGAAATTATATTGTTAAACAATTAGAATATGTTCCATCTTCCGAAGTAAATCAACTCTTTTTGGTTCTTCAATCAAAGGTTGTCATTTGTATTTTTAATGGTTTTTGGCCAATGTTTGAAGATTTACCTCAATGTATGACATGGTCCAAAAATTGTGGTATTTATGTTTGTTTAAAAGGTTTTTTCATTGTTTGGTTCAATTCCCAAGAAGATATAGATAAAGTTTCTGAAGGAAAAGCCTTGTTTTTATGGAAGAGAAAGACTTTTCATCACCCCTTGGTTTCCAAAGTTTAATTCCACAATAATGGTGGTAAAAAAGGTATTGGTTTTGGGGAAGGTTTCCAAACCTCCCTCTTCCCTTTTGGCATCATAAGACCTTACAGGGAATCAAGAAAACTTTAGGTTCCTTTAAAAACATGGATGATGAAAGAAGAAAGAAATTGTTATTCACCTTTTCCCATATATATGTAGAAATAGACCTAAGAAAGGGTCTACCTAACTGCATCTTGCTCAATCATAAATATTTCCAATGGATTCAAATTTTGGACTATGAAAACATGACACTTACATGCCACACACGTTTTCAAACATGACATATTTAGGTCTTATTCCCTATCGCAAAGAAGATACGAAAAAGGAAAAAGTATCAGAACACTAACAAAAAAGGTTGGCAACGTGTTGATCTGTAACAAGAAGGAGAAATCAAGGAGGAATTTTCAATTTTGTTCAAAATAATAATATAATACTATCCAGGTTGATGGTGAACATGCACCTGATGTTAGTTTTCTAGTGCTATGAGGACAAGCACGAATTTTGTACTATGGATAATTACTTCTAATGATATTTTTCACTTTCTATATTATCATTAATCAATTACACTTCAAAAAATTAAACTATAAATGCAATATAATAATTCAACAATAGATATCATGATCAAATAGTAAATACCATGGATTTTTCACCCAGGAAACCCAAACTTGGTAAAAGAACCCAACAATCTCTTCTTAGAGAAATTATTGTTCAATTCAACAGATGGTACAATTTGATTTCCAGTAAAATTTGGTCAATCCGACAACATAAATTAGCTAGGTAAAACATGGTCCAAAATTCCCACAAAATTAGCCAAACTATTTCCCAAATAAATCAATAAACTCTACCCAAACTTTAGTCAAACAGCCCATAAATTTTGTTCAATTCTACCTTAGAAAGTATTATTCAATTATGGTGAACTTTTCCTTAGAAATTTTAGTCAAACTACGTCATACAACCTACGGTCAACTCAGAAAATTTGGTCAACTTTTAGCATAAAAAATGTGTTCAACTCTATGAGTAACTCAACTAGAAAGAATTACGGTCAACCCTCGAGAAATTACGTGAAATAGATTATAATAGAGCTTGGTCAACATTAGTCAAACATATTAGAGAGCTCATTCAAACTCCAAATATCTTTTGTCTCTTTCCTTCACATGTGTGAATAGAAGATATCATTTTTTTTTGGTTTGAATTAATCCCAAGGTAGGTCAAATGATGTATTTATATCGGCAAAATCATGTGGATTTTGACGAAGGGTTAATTAACCTATTCCATTAGGGGGGATGGCATGACTGTTCTAAGTCAAAATTAATTAAAATTATCTTTTCTTTATTTTTATTTGAATACCGATGTAGCTATGAAAATTAAGCACTCCCTCTTTGATAGGGAGGTATTATTCTTAACTTCTTCATATGTCCACTTTGTTAAAAAAAAATATCCTTCTCTAGAAAATATTGAAAGAGCTAACTATGCTTATGTATCCATCCACTAAATGTTGAGATAATCCTACATTAACATCATGCGAAGGGATCTATTTTCCTACTAGTCAACTCTCCTTTGCAAATGGATATACTTACCCAGTAGTCAAAGGCCTTTTGGGTTCACACAAGCCTTTTGGCCTTCTTGGGTCAAGACTAGTCTGTGTTCACCAATTATCCAAGATGTCACCTAGAACCTGGTCAACACCTATGACCTACAATGAAAACCTAGGTTATTACCATTCATGCATGCCAATTGAATGGTAATAAAATTCCCAATTCTAAAGGAACTCACTCTACCCACTAGCCAAATACCTCTTGGAAATTTAGGGGAGCACACTAGGCTTTGATGCTCTTTGGGCAATTCTCGATAGATACATTACATGGCCCCTAGTCAATACTTTTGATATTTCAATATCCTAACCTAAGGATAATGTTTGCCCCTTAATGCTACAATATCAACACTCCCTCTCAATGAGGGAGGCATTCTAAGCCACTCCAAGATTGTACCTGAAGTATGCAAACTTTTCCCTGGGTAGTGACTTGGTGAGAATGTCAGCAACTTTCTCCTCAGCTTCACTAATCTCTTCTTCTTCTGTACCATGTATTAGATGTAATGGTACTCAATCTCGATGTGCTTTGGCTTGTCATGGAGAATGAATTTTTGAAAGATTCACACAAATTTAATTGTCACAATATATCCTGGTATGTTCCTGTAGTTGATCAAACAATCGTGCAAGTACTTTTCAAATCCATACTGGCTGCAGTGTACTTGGCCAGTATGTAGTGCTCAGTACTAAAGCTGTTTACTTTCTTCTCATCTAAGATATAATAGTAGAACCCAAACTAAAACAACATCCTAATGTGCTCTTCACGTCTTCAATACTCCCTTTCCAATTGGAATCTGAGAATTCATATAGTTGTACTCCATATTTGGGCACATATCTCCAACCATAACTAACTATCCCAAGAAGATATTTCAACACATGATTTTCCTCATTCCAATGTGAATTCCTTGGTTCCACCAAGAACTAGCTTAGAGTGTTCACCCTAAAGAAAATATTAGGTCTATAATTAACCAAATGCATCAGTGAGGCAATCAAATGTCAATACATAAAGGGATATACCATATATGAATCAGTTTCTATCAATTTATTTAGATTGGTCACCATGGGAGTAGACATGTACTTGTAGACCATCATCCCAAATCCTTGAAGGATCATAATGGCATACTTCCATTTAATAAGGGATTTTTGTTGGCTACTACCATATTATTGTAGTGGTTTCAACCACCCTACAAAATTTTTCCTTAGGTTCATTTTGGAGCCTCCCTACAAGTCATCCTTAGCAACATGTCTTGCGCTGTCAAGTACATAGGCTTCACTGGCTTTTTAGTAGCTTTCTAAGCTGTGCATGTTACTTTTCTTCACTCCCCTCATAGGCTACCATTCCAGACTAGGGCGAGTTGCTGGTTGAGAAGATCCCTAAAACAATTGTGCAATTTCAGAGGGGAACCAACCTTCCCTCCAAAAATTGCACAAATCTGCTGGGCAGCCTACTGGCCTTAGAAATTGCACAATGTAGTCAGAAAATCTTCCTTTGGAAAATTGCGCAATATGGCCCAACTCTGCAGCTCAGCCCAAAAATTATGCAATTCTTAGCAGTAGTCACCTGCTCTTCCCAGAAATTGTGTAATCTCTCTGGGACATCCAGCACAGTTCCTCTCATAACTATGCAAATCCCTCTCTCATTCAAGCAGGATGTTGCATGTGCCTTCAAGTTGACCGGGTCCCTATGGGACTGAGAAAAACTAATTTCCATGCATGGGACTCTCTTCCTGAAATAGAAAAAGGCATCATGCAAAAGGAATCCCTAGATATAGGGAACTATTTTTCGCTGCTATAGGTTACATGAAAGGCTCATTTTACAAACCTCTCACCAAGTGTCGCTTTTTCCTCAATTTGTGGCATGCACATCATAAACTCAATCTTATCAAAACTCATGAATCAGACACTGTAGAGCTCATTCCTCACATCGACCTTACAGCTCTAACATCCCACATTGCATCGAGGAGTCTTTGGCACTTTCAGCTTAGCTATTTTAGGGTAAGTTTTCTTTTCATGTCTTGCATTATGTTTCTGTACATGCACATATTGATGAAACTACGCCCATACAAGTTATGGACCCATCTAATAGCTGGCATGGAGTAGAAAGGGTGAGTAGTACTATCGATTGCATGAAAGGGTATTCAAGATAATGGATGTCATTGTATGCATTCATGTGATCCCACCCATTTGGCACGCTCACCGAGGCGAAGAAAAGAAGCAATTCTGATTGGATCTGAACATGTATTTCGACAAGTTGATGCACATGGTCACTAGCACACACTTGAAGATCAAAACAGACACTATGGATCAGTATGTTGTTGGTCCAACTGCACTCAAGATGATGATGCACATGTTATCAGACGAGTTGGACAGAGGAGCCATATCAATGTACTCGGATGCAACGGAGGCAAGAGTTCACTTTCAAAAGGATGTCACCTTTGAGTGTGTGAACACCATCAGGGACAACCAATATTTGTATTAGTTCACCTGTCAACCATCATGAGGATGTCGAAGGGTTTGTCTTCCCACAGTTGTCCAAGTCTTAGTAATGTCTTTCATGGCTTGCTCAAGCCATTTTGTCTCACATGGGTACATGTGCAAATTGTATGTAACATCTTGTAAAGTGGAAGTCCAAGTGTCAATAGTGGAATGTAATAGTCATAGAGTAGCTAAAGAGTTATGAGGGTAGGTGAACAGTCACAAATGGGAATTTCAAGGGTCACACCACCCTTCGCTATTCATAGTACCTCATAACTCATTGTAGAGGCTTTTGGTTAGCCAAGCTTCTGATAGGAGTATCTTAGAGAAAGGTTGGAGAGTATTGTAACGAGCCTTGGCTTCTCTACAATGTAGATCTAGTACATCTCTTTGGAGGAGCAGGTGGAAGTGACCGTAACATTCTGCTATCGAGACTAGTGGTTGGTCATGGTTGTACTGTATGATTGGAATTTTCACTTCTTAATATAACGAAGCCAACACATTTCATGCATGTCTTGTTATTTTATTTCAGTTAACTTGGTTACTCTAATGATATATGTATATGTTTTCTTACGCATGTATGTATAGACTCCTTCTCTATATGTATGTATGAATCTTATTGAGATGTGTTGTTGGTTTAACCATCATTTTGGATTGTTGGTTCACCTTCCTTCCAGTTTGTGATGCAAATTTTCTCGTGTGTTATCTTTCAAGCTGCATGTTTACATAAGTTTCCAAGGGGTGCAACCATTCCACCTTTGGTGTGTTAGAGACATTCATGCACCTTTCTTGGCTTGCTGTGTGTCATGCCCTCGCTACCAATAGGGAAATCTTACTTGCCTATGCATGCAACCGCAGTCAAGGCGATATCGTATGACCCACTGTTGGGATTCCTACACCAAATAGTCTGAGGTCTAGTCGGGACTTCTTACTAGGGAGATCCCCTAACATGTTGGTGGGTCCAACACTGTCAACACATACTTATATTCCCAAGTAATAATGCTACAAGTCTAGGTCCTTCATCTAAAACTCATATGTCAACTCACACTTACTATGATCAATGAGATTCTATGGTCCTGTCAAAAACAAGTTATCAACATGTAGCAACAATATCATAGGATCACCTATAACAACCTTTTAGAAAAGGTTGGGATCAACATCACTCTTGGTGAAGCCAAGACTCGCTAGGTATCCATCAATCCAAGAATACCAAGCTTAAGGTGCCTTCTTGAGTCCATAAAAATATTTCTTCAATATCAAAACATGAGTCTCCTTCTCATGCAACTCAAAGCCTTCATGTTGTCCTACGTACACTTATTCATAAATCACTCCATTAAAGAAATTTGTATCCACATACATTTGATGCAATTTCCTGTTAGATTTTATAATTATGGTCAATCTTCATAATGTATATTTTCATCATTTATGTAAGAAATTTTTCTTTATGCTCAAAATGAAATTATATTATATGCATATTTGAAAGAAAAATTAGAAGGCTTGTTCTTCAATACCTTCTAAAACAAAGAATTTAAATTGGTATTATGTGTCACATCTCCATAAGATGACCAAGTTGGCCCCTCTTGTTCATGTCATCTAGGCCCCTTAGAGGCACCAATTTGACCCTCCTAGATGGCTATCTATAAGCATTCATTCCTCCACCATGAGATAAAAATTCAACCCACACACAAGAAAAATACATTTTCTCCCAAGTGAAGGAAATATGTTGAATTTAAAGTGAAGTTGATCAAGTCAAAGGAGTAGATAAATAGGCTTGCACTTGTAGAAGAAATCTCTGCTAAAATTCACAAGTGTTGAAGGAACAAGCCGATTTTTCTGTGGTAACTTTTCTATGATCTGCCTAAACTTATGTGGACAGAGAGGGCCAAATTTTGGCATCCTATCGCAAGCCTAGTTTATACCTTAACTAATTTTCACTTGTGGGAATCTTGGAGGAGGGTTGACTTGGAATCTTGGTGGTTTTCTAGTCTTTCCATCTTATTAGTCATTTTTATTATCATCCTTACTTAGATATCTCTTTTATTGAGTTGATTCTATAAGTAAAGGTTGGTGGGATTGCTCCCCATGTTGGTTTTCCCATGGTAAACTCGTGTGTTATTGTGTGGTTGTATCTTTACGATCCTCTAGCATTTTGTTATATTATTGAATTTCTTTGTGTAATTATTTTATGTTGAATTATAAATGTAAGAAAAATCATCAGAAATAATTATTAGTTTATAGGACTATTGAAAACTCAAAATTTCAAACCCATAATAGAATCAATACAAATAAAATTTATAATAGAATTCCACATAGAAACTTGAGCCAATGTCTCCTCATATTCCTCTCCCTCTTTCTGGGAGAACCCTCTAACCATGAATCTTACATTATAATTCTCCATGCTACCAAACACTACATGATTGATATTGTAGATTCACTTGGAAGTTACCACTAACTTCACCTCATGTATTAACACAATATTCCACACATCATTCTTCATGATGGATTAATATTCTTCCATCATGTCATCCTTCCAAACTTACTGAAATAATGCCTCATCGTAGTTGGACAACCTGGAATCAATGTTATGACTCATTAAAGTGCCACGAGGAGCTACACATCCCTCAACTTATTGCAATGTACTTCAAAGACATGATAGTCTCTTCTTGGGTTCTGGAATAATTTGGCCCTTCTATCTATTCTTGATGATCTGAAAGATGTTCCACAAGTTTAGAATGCCCTAAACCAACATCCTTGATAGTTTCATGTTCTTCATCACCAACACCATTTCTATACATCCTGTAACATCCCTTGGTAATCCTCGCATGAAAACACATAGGATTAGATAAATTTTACACAATTTACACATGTAATTGTTCTAATTACTTATTCCATTTTCCTTTACTAGATATTAGATATAATATTTATCTTTACATATAGTAATATTCAGTAAACAAATAATAATTTACATAACATAACATAACATCCAACGATATAACATATTATCGTAAACATCTTGATGTAACATTGCATCATTTCCATGATTCTTTGAACTATGTTAGTTAATCAAATACTTGGTAATGTAAATGACATGTTATGAAAAGAATTAAAATAATCCAAATAGAACCATAGGAAATCACATCATTCAACACTAATATACCCTGGAAACCCCATAGGGTGAAAACCAATAAATGTTTACTTTTATTATTAAACACTCATGAGGGTGTTCACCCCTCACTCAATGGTTTGTAAGAGAGTCTATCTCTTAACCATTATCAAAAAAATATTATAGATAAATATAGTTTAAGTAAAACATGTCTATCTAGAATATTTTACAATCATCATGATATCATTTACCCACAAATTCACAATCTTTATGTCGTTATGGCCTAGATTTTCCCCATCAGTGGACCATCCTACAACTGGCACCCTTCAATCTTCATGGAACATTAGTTCTTCACCTACCACAATGTTAAATATAATCTATCCTTTGCATAAGTCGCCATTATTTCCTTCCATTGTTGTCTTCAATAAAATTTGATATCATGATTAGATAAAGTATTAATCAACCAATAATCAATCCTTATTAATGATTCTGCAACATCTATTCATGTGCATACATGAAATATAAACAAAATATCATGACATGTTCCCTTTAGCAACACTGAATATGCATTAATTATAGACATGTCACTATTAAATCATGTCCATAAATATATACCACATTAATTTCTCTTCCCCTCCCATAAGCTTACATTCTTTTCCAAGGAAAATCAATACCATTGTCCAAATTATTTTAAAGAATAATAGAATCTTAACTTTCATATTCTTGCATGTATTTATATAATGTTGAAAAGTGTGCAACAAGATATGTTAAATTTAGGAAATGCTAAAAATAGAACTTCTAAAAAATGGTATTGTTGGATACCTATACCAATAGGTTTCATATTTCATGATTGGCAAATTCAAATGCCAAATATGCTCTGCTTTGCTGATACAAAGATCCTATATTTCCAAGACAAGGCAAGGCGCGTACATGCCTTCATGTTTACTAAATTTTGATGGATGGTCCAACAGTCTAATCTGGATCATGCCATGTTTCAATTTTATATTGTAGAATAGAGAAAGAAGTCTGTCCAAACTGTTTAATCTTGGCAGACCAATAGTTAGGCAGAGAAACTAAGGTCCCCAACTGCTTAATCTGGGGCCTTGGAAGAAATAAGGGTAGTGCTAGATAGGAAATCAAAAGAAAAAGCCAATGGAAAATAAAAGGCACATAAGGGTCTGCAAGTCCAAGTGCACCCTCCAAGAAGAAACAAAAAATGTTAGGCAGGTAGATGGGTAGGTAGATGGGGTTGCAGAAGTGGTATTTCTTCCAAACTGAATCTTGTTGGTCAATATAAGGAAAACAACACAATGGAGCATGTCTAACTTCCTTTCTTCCTTGTTTTACACTCATTACTAACATCCCTACACCAGTTGTGTTTGTGATAGAATTCAAGGTTTTATGTTGGTTCTGGTTTCCTTTAAGAGCCACATTTCTTGTGCAAAATTCTTTTCATTTTGATCTACTCCCCAAGCTAAGTGGTTTTCAAATAAACTTAGTGATATTACTCCTCATTCACCTTTTCCCTCCATATTAACCCCTAACTTCTATTATCTAAATTCCCTATGTCACCCTTTCCCTACTATTATAACACCATGGTGTATAAACCCCAAGCATTTTATAAATATCCCCCCCTTGGCATTATAGCCATATGTTCACTACTAGGGAATTAAATTGACATCTGGTCAGTTTAAGAACCCAAGCCTTACCTCTTTTCCTCCTTCAGAATTCATTTACCTATTCAACCCTTCATTTGCTTAAAAAACCTTGTAAAAACCCATCTTCACTCCTAACCCGCTCAAACGGAAAAATTACATGAAATACCCACTTTTCCGACCTATCCAAAGTATACGTGATTTTATAAAGAAAACATTGGAAAACCATGCAAATTCGCTGATATTCTAAAGGTCCCGCCGCGCACCAATTTCATGAAAAAACCATATTTTATTACCCGCCCGACGCTGTATCGTCCGGACAAGTCACTGACCCGTCGACCGTCCGATCGGGCGCTTTTCATCCAACGGCTCACATGGATATCGGACCGGCCCCAAAGTCCATAAGATAGCTTCCAATATGTGTCAGAGGGTGACGTCAGGCCTCGGTCACGCGTCGCCCCCACAGTGTATCGGAGCCCCCTCTGACAACTCCACTTCCGTATGAAAAGCGGTGCGATATCATACCGCCTACGGTTTTCGGTTTCCACCAATCCACCTTGCCAGCATCACTGCTACGTCATCGCCGCGTCCGCGCCCCCGTCCACCATTGCTCCACCTGTCCGCCACCTCACCATCCCCGTGGACCACTCATAAGCTGCCACGTCACCTGGTGACGTCATGATGACCTCATCCGACCCTGACCCCACCCGATGACATCATGCTGATGTCATCCAAAAAAGGCGCCAATGTTCCAAAAAATCCATATTTTGGCCAAATTTTCGCTTTTTTTACACTTTTTGCAAAAACGTCTGTGTTGTCTTCTGCATGTATTTTACGTCCAAACTCACGCCAACTTGTTGAATTCGACCTGGAGACCATCGGCGCGCCAACCCACCTGCATTTGTGACCAGGACTGTCAGTATACCAGGTATTTATCCCTGTAAATCCTCTTTGCGCCTGGTTTTGTCTGCAAATCGACTAAATTAACTTAAAACACAGAAAAAACGCACAATTAACCGGCAAATCCTCTGTGCCTAGTTCCCATTTGAAGTCACAAGGTCGAAATTCACCTGCTAAGCATTGTTCACCAGATCTTTCACAAAACTTGCATTCTATTCGCGCAATCATGAACAAGGAACCCGAACTACACCTAATTACCGTGAAAGAGTCTCTCAAGCACAAGCATTTGCCTCTTCTAGTGTTTTATGCAGTATTTCAATTGCTGCAATTGACCCTTTTATCCTCTGTTTCTCAATAAATCACCTCTCTTTCCAAGAAGCTTTATTTTCTGTTACTCTGCACAGTAACACTAATTTACATATCAGCAGAGTTTTAAAGTAACTATGCATACACGAGTAGCACCTGTGGCCCTCAATATTGCCCCTTTAAATGCACCTTAGAGAGAATTGGAGTGGCAGGCATTAGCAGATTTGGATTATAAAATCTCAGAGGAATTTCTAATGAAAAGTAAGTTCCACATCCAACTCTTAAATGAATTAAAGGCCAAACATGAGACTGGAACAGATGTATTGGGCATTTGGGATTCCTTCCTCCCAATCTTCAAGCTTCCTCAGCTCAATCAATTTTCTGACCTAATTCACCTATGTGTTCATGGTTGTGATCCCACTCAGAGAGTTGTGCTTGACCCTTCAGGCTCAGTTGTTTTCTATATTACCCCTGAGGCCATCAGAGAGATGCTGCAATTCAAGACTGAGAAGAAATTGGTTCCCCTATCTTTGCTTGATCTGATAAATCAAGGAGCTAAGATTTTGACAGATGCTCAGATCACCAAGCTGAACCAACTATATATTAAATCTGATACTGTGCAGTACCCTCCCATTTCTCATGTTTACCTCAACCCATTGGGCAGGGACCTTGCAGATATGATTAGTCCCATTCTGGGTTATAACTCAATTAAGTATATTGATGAAACTGTACTGGTAATGATGCTCATGTTTTCCCCTGGAAAAACTCCAATCTGCTATGACTATGCCACCTATATATCAGACAAAATGCATGAGAAATTGATGATCCTATCAAGGGAAAGGGTGTTCAGATACTCCTCCTACATCTACCACTTGATTTTATACTATCAACATGAGAAATTTTCTTTTTCTATGAAAAGAGTGGATGCACAAGGAAATCCAAGGTCAATAGTGTATTGGACCTCAGCTTTTCACTACACAGCCTATTCTCCATACACTTACTGTGAGTTTATAGATCATTTTATCCACCCAGCCATGTCTCTGTTCCTGAGCTCACCTCCTCCAAGACTAACCGATGAGATGCAGAGGATCCTTCAGTTGTCCAAGGTATACATCATTGGAGATTGGTATTTTTACCAAAATCACACCGTTATTAGAATATATGGTTGTGAGTTACCCCCATACGGACTGCCCAAATATGTGCCCATGAGGTTGTTTGCCCTTGAATACTTCAGGCAGTTTGGGAATGCTGATGTGAAGAACTTTTCAAGCAAAGGCAAGAAAGCACAGCTGAAGGTAAAAAACCAATTGGGCCGCTTTGTTTTTAACAAAATGGAGGAAGGCTGGAAAGAGGCAGACAGAATGCTAGAAGGCCTTGGCCTAAAGACCAGTTTCCTCTGGAAACCTTATGACCCCAATCACTTCATAACCTTAAGAAGGGTCAAGTATAGACTGTCCAGTTATGACCATGTGAGGTTGCCTCACATAGAAAATATGCAAATCAAACAAAATGGATGAGAGGCACATTAGAGGAACCTGTCACACAAGAAGAATTAAATGAAAGAGCACGAAGAAATATCCTAAAGATGGCTGACCTAGAACTTCCTGCACAGGTATTCACTCTTACAAGCACTCAAGTGGGAGCAACTGCCTAATCCTCCACAGGACATCAGAAGGCATTCAAAGCTATAGATCATACCTCTAGCAAAGGCAAGGAGAAAGAAATGGAGCAAGAGCAGCCACTCCAGGAAAAGGTAAAACAACAGGAAGCACAGAAATAACAACAGGTACAGCATCAAGAACAGGTACAACAACAAGAACATGAACAGCCACTGCAAGAAGAGCAAACAGCAGAGGCCCCAATGGTCACTAAGCAGCAACCACCACAAATTGTGCCTCCTAGGCAAGAAACAAGAGCTGAAGCTTCAGTCCTTCAAACCCCTCAAAAGGAGGACATAAGCAGGAAACGGGACAGAGAGACTCCCCTCACAACATCAACAACTCAAGGGGAAAAGAGGCAAAGATTGAATTCTTTTTCAGAGGAAGAAATTCCATTAGGGCAATCTTTGGGCATGGGCCCACCTAGCATGGAGGCCTCTGCAAGTTCCTTCCAGCAGGAACAAGAGAGGACAATAGGAGGAGAAGTTAGCTCCTCAATCCAACAAAGAGGAGGTGAACAGAGCATCAAGCAGCAGTTCATGGACATAAAGAAGAGGAATGAGCCCATAAGGATACAATTATATAATCATCTGTTGAAAATGGCTCCCACCAACCAGCAAAGACTTATGTCTGCCTATGATGTCCATGAGGGCAAGATGATTAGGAGCCACTTCATACCAGCCGTGCAACAGCCACAGTCAGCTGCAGATTACATCAGGACCATCCTTGAGGTCCTTGCCAAGGACATCCACCTGATGGATCATATTGAATTACACAAGAAAACGGGTGAGATGGTATATGCCTCCTTGGCAGATAAAACATTGGTGAATTACAGGCTAGAAAATAGCCTAAATAATACAACTGCCCAACTTGAGTTGGAAAGAGCATCCTCTCAAGCAAAGGAAAATAGGATCAAAGCTTTGGAGGACATCATAATAGAGCTTGGGCATGATCCTAAGGATGTCAAAGCTGTGCAGGAGCTATTGAAGCTAAGGGATGCAGATATGGCAGCATTAAGGAAAATGATCAAGATCCCAACAACTTTTCATCCCCAAACTGAAGAAGTTTCCCAGCTGAGACATGACAAGGATGCAGCAGCTATGCTGGTGTCACTGTATAAACAACTCATCCAAACGCAAGAAAAGTTGGGATAATCAGAGGCTGCACTGCAGGCAGCATTGCAACAGAAAGAGGCAGGCCAAACTTCCTAGCCCCCTCCAGAAATGATCAATCTGGAAGAAGCCCCTCAAACCACTGCCCCTCCCATTCAGCAGACAGAGCAAACAACACCCTCTACCTCAGCACCAACAACAGAGCAGGATCAAAGCCTTGATATGAAGAAGCTCAGGAATGAAATTCAGGTCTTGGAGGCCCAAATGATAGAGCTGAGTCAAGCCAAAGAAACTTTGGCTAAGCTCAATGAAAAATATGATAAATCCAAGAAAAACGTAGCTGAGAGAGAAAGAGAGATAAAGACTCTCAAAAGGAGGATAAATGAGCTAGAGAAAGA
>APFE030176183.1:0-28850 GCA_000404065.3 Pinus taeda
CTCCTACGATGGGTCACTTCTTGTCGACATTAGCTCATTATCCAAGAAGTTGACTTAGGAACAACCCTTTCAGTACTTTGAAGCTTGCATGTCTCAATGGCAAGTTTCTCACTTCCGACAAAAGGTTTACATCAATGGCCTTCGATCGAAAGATTTTGCGTGGTGGTTGACGTCAAGTCCCATTTTCACACCACCTGACTTGTACTACAGTACCTTGAGGGTCATTATCATTATCGGTGATTCCTCTCGCGCCTGTTAACAGTTCACATCATTGGCTAGTAATCAGGTGATGTCTTTCCATGTTTGACTTCAGAACATCTTTTCACATGGATCGACTTGTACTTCGAGTGAAGATTGAATGAGTTTGAAGACCCCAGATCTAGTTTCATCCATCCGGGCTACAATATTCAGGAAAATAAAGACATCAAATGTACACCATAGCTGCATAGATAATCATCTAAGACAAAGGATGATGGCTCTACCAGAATCATCAGTCTGCCATACAGATGGTTTTCTGTCTTATGTACATGAAAATGAATTTATAAAAGCTGAGCATGGGAATGCCTGCCTTAGCTAGATCATGAAGATATTATGAAGATAATGTATTGTATTGTATCTTATTACAGGTCACCTTCCAGTTCGAAAAACCTTGGATCCTCATGATAAAGTATTTCACTTGACATCAAAATATTTACGACCTCATGCTTTAGGGGGAAACTATTATAGACATTTTTGGGCACTGCAACTCCAATCTTATCTGTCCATAAAACAAGGGCTTCTAAGTCCCTAAAAGTGTTGTTTCATACCCTAAAAGAACAAGGTCAGCTGATTACATCATCTCCCAGAAGTTCTCCATAAAAAAATGCTCAGAACTGGTCAAAACTACACCATCTCACCTGCTCCATGGTCAAAGTGTGATGCATCCAACCTAATGCACATGGGGGGTGCAATGCATATTGAAAATCCCTTCTATGGGGTGCGATGGGTGAGAGTAGACAAATGGCAGAGACAGTTTGCAAGGTGGATGATCATGAAATCTTCCAGAAACTTCTCCTGTGACAATTGCCTCTCTGAATTCGCCAGGGATGAGTAGAGATCATGAAATCTCAAGTGGGATTGAGAACTATCAAGAAATGACCACTATAAAAAAACTAGAGGCTAACTAACCCACTACAAACATCTATATATGGATCCCTCATCCTAGAGATCCAGAGGCTGGAATTTTGCATCTTGTAAGGAAGTGCTGTTGGTTTCTTTGTGGAACATCATAGTGTTGGGTGATCTAGCTTTTCATGAGGTGAAGAAGGGATTTCATGCTAGGAGGATGGCGTTGGATTAGACCAATGGGTTGTAATCCTCTCTTCTACTACTTCTATCAATAAAGATATTTGAGTTTTCCTCCATATTCTTGTATGTATTTGAATCTCGAATAGATATATGCATTTGTATGGTTAATATATATCTGATCCTATATTGTTTATGATTATAGATCTCTATGCTTTGATGGTATTATACTGCTTTGAATCTACAGGTGTTCTTTGAAGTGGGACAAGCGAGGAAGGAGTGGCAAAGATCTGTCAAAGGGGAGAGGAAACAAGCAAGGAGCCAAGCGGAATACTGAGGTTGGTACTCTCTGCTTCTCTATCATCTATTTCTCATAAAGGAAAACACAAGTAACTTTAGATTGTTTGTTTCTAAGATAACTACTCGTCTTAGCGGGACTAGCATCTTTGAATGGACACTAGTTTTCCCGATAACAAGGCCCCCAACAAAAACATCATGAATCACCCTCAAGTCACTTTGTCGGTGCAGAGATATTCGCACAGAGACCTCCCAACTCTGTCCAAACTGTTGCAAGATCGGCAGTGCACTGAGCAACTGCTTGCTATATCTCCTGCACATGCTGTTGAGAGACTGCTGTATTTGAACTTCTTCCTTGTATCTTCTCCTGCGTTCCCTACATCTATTTATAGTCCTGTGCCTCCTTTCAGCTACCTGGAGCAATAATACTATGCTTCCCACGGCTAGTCAGGTGGCCAAGCCGCCTGTATATGGCTTCAACTGACCATCAATCACTTTCCTGGGAAATTTTTTCCTTTTATATTTACCATCTACATCACGCACTTTAACATTTGCATCACACCACCATCGATGATCTCTTTAGTAATATATGGCCCGATCCAAGGCATCACACTAATCAACTCTCGACGGTAGCTCCTAAATTTGTCAACGTAATTGTGCACCTCTTGTCTTATCACCACGACCTTTTTATCAAGAAAGTCCTTCTTTATTCCTTCCTCAAGTTTCCTGACTTATTCTTTTTTCATGGCACTTTTCGGCCTTAACCAAAATTTTTTCCTTCATGAGTTCTTGGAGCCTAAGATCACCCTGTTGGATCTCTTCATCATGTCCCAAGTGTTCTTCTTCGTCCAGCTGCATGATCCCTTCTTCTAAGGCTCCATGTTTCATCATATCCATGGGCACTACTATGCACGAACTAGGCACGATAGACTCCATCGGCATTAGAATGTTCCGTCACTTTCTTGCACCTTGCCCTATAAGCCCATAAAATTGCTGGTACGCGCAGGTCCTAATCACTTCGCGGCACATGATATACCTTGTTCAGCACTCTGCTCACCTCGTTAATTGCTTCCGCGTGGATAACCTTCTACGTGCTTATTCTCTCCACACCCTGTCGTTCGAACTTGAGGAACCATTCACGCATCCCCCCCCGCAACACATCCTTATCGACCGTATCTCCTAACGTGAAGTTCATTTGCATATGCATAGGTTGTTTTCCATATGTTGGCATCCACCTGGCTAGATGTGTGTGCAGTTTATCCCGCCCATTGCATTTATCCATTAATCATACTCTAGGCTTCCCAAACTATGTGTGCATCATCCTCCTACATGCACGCTAGTATTCAAAGCTTCCTTTGTTTGAACCCCATCACCTTGTGGGCGTAGCACGCAGTACCAAATTCAAGGCTTGGAAACATTGTTTTTCCGGCACCTCCCTTTCAAATCTGTCAAGAAAGCATCTACCTCACCTAAACCATCATATGTAGGTAGATCTCTCGCTTCTATCGATACACAATGTAGTGACCTTGTCATCATGTTACAATGAAGCATGGTTACCTCGTGTAACTGGTTCTGCCATTGTTCTATCCCCTCATTATAATTTGAAGTACAGGAGCTTTCGCGCTCCCATGACATTCGTCCGTCTGCGGTGGGATTTACCCTATCTTTCTCTTGCGTGATTATTTTGTAGATGCAATATAAATCATTGTCACTTTCATAGTCGTGGAATGGCTCTGTATAACGTGATCCTTCCGCAAGGTCTAAGGGTATAACTATGCGCAGAGACTTCTTCCAAAATATCATCTTGCACTTCTTCAGATCAATCACCCCATTCATGTCAGTGGCCCAATCAATTCCTAAGAGCGCATGGTAGGGATTTATGTCATCAAAAATATCTATTACTTCAAAGTCTACTAGCAAACTCACTCCCTCAATATCCATAGTGATTCCCTGTAATCTCGCCATGGGTATTATCTTCTGCTGGTTCGCCATTCACAGATGAATAGGAGACCATTGTAGCATAAGACTCCCCATACGCTCCCATGTCTGCTTCGGCAGAACATTCGCATATGATCCTAAATCTAGAATTACTTGGTCCATCTTGTATTCTCCAGTCTGCATGACTAGCCTCATTTCTCTCCTTGTCTTAGTCTTGTGTTTTCCAATCTTCTGGACTACACGTGGTTCTCTTGGTGTGGTCGTAGCACATCTGTTAATGAATTCTTGTAATCCTTTTATGGCCTTCTTGTCGTTCAGTAGCTTCATGCATGTTTCCAGGAACATTGTAAGCATAGATGGGTCCATTTCTGGCTCTGGTCTATCTTTGCTTCCTGAAGTGGAGGCATCAACAAAGCTCTTCTTAGCTTCCATGAAGGTTTCCATAGCACACTCCAAATCAAACTTTGCTTCTTTCACCAAAGCTTTGCGAACCCAGGTACTATCTTTAGGTTGTTTTCCTTTATCATCTCTCATCATGATTTCACTTTGGAGCATAATGTTAACATTTGGATCTTCTTCATGCGGCTCAAACCTCATCATCTATAAGTTCTGAGTCCGGGGAGGTGGTAGCACTCCTTTCTTACATATCCTAGCTATTAGCGTAGGAAAATCCTCCGTCTCGTGGTCAAACAAGGTACAATACAAGCATGACGGTCGTGTTGGATTCAAACAATCATGGGCATAATGTCCTAGCCCTCCGTAATTGTAGCATATCTGCTGTCTTGGACCTCTTCCAGGTCCTCCTCCACCTCGGCCTCGTCCGCAGCCCTAAAATCTGGTTTGCACCAATCCTGCTTTTTCGTCTAGGAGACACATTTTGGCCTGAACCCTATAGGTGGGAGTTCTATCCATCATCAGCTCTTAGCTTCTACAAGTTTTCTCATCGTGTCCAACCGATGTACAAAAATTACAGAACAACTGTTGCGAATTCTACATGTACTTCTATAACAAATGGCAGTCATCCTTAGCATGCTTTCCTCCTATTTGACAAATCGTGCACCACAAAGTAGGTGCTACGCTAGATCCTGCTTACACTTCTGGCCTTAACGACATCAATCCTCCTCCTGCAAGGTAATTCAAAAACATAGGGCAGTGGTCCTTAGGATGACCCTGACCCTTAAATTTTATGCACCACACCTCTTCGCACACTTTTGGTTGGGCTGTCCTGTCTTGTTTTAGGCTCTACATCTCAAGGCATAAGTTTTTCAACTACACATGGATTTGCTGAACTCCCAAGTTAGGATCATGCATCGGGGTTTCATGTAGCCTCATCACGATCTCCAAGGCCTCTACCTGAGTCGTTAACCTCTATTTCAACAAAGCATTCCTCAAATGCAGCGTTAGCGATGCTACAAACCATTCGCGGTGCTGTCCATCTGTCAAATTCATATTAGCTTTGAGAATCATACACTTCAGTCTCTAATCCATCTCCCAAGGATTCTCGCTTGGTAGCATTTTGATCTCTTTGAATCCAATGATCGACTGTGCTTCTGAATTCAGCCTGATAAATTCTCTGTTTAGTGAAATTTGGATATCCACGATTCTCGCATTCAGATTGTCATTAGAATGCTTAATATACTAGGTCAGCGCGCGATCCTGCAGAGAACTGACCAATGTCATTTTCTTTATATTATCATCTGTAACTCCCTACGCTTTCCATACGACTCTTATCATGAACCAAAACTGGTTTGGATCTTCATTTCCTACTCCCTTGAACACAAGCAATTTTATCGTGCTTGCGATATTGACTCGCGGTGGTGGTATGGGTGAAGATGGAGGTGAAGGGGGTGAAACTGGTGGTGGTGTGGGTGGGGGTGGTATGTGCAGAACCCTCTACCTTATCAAATTTGTCGCACTACGCAGCAAGACCTTCGCGAGCTCTTCCTTATCCTCTCATTGAGGTGAAATCAAAGGGCTATTCTATGGTCCCTTACTTCCTTCGTTTCTGTGGGTTTTTCCACTTCGCGTAGCTTTGGACATCAAGGTAATTGCATAACCCTCTTTTCACACAATACAATTTTAATCCAGGTATTCAGAGACTTTACGTACTTACCTCGCCGTCCTTTGAGAAAGCGTTGCTCTGCCTCGCTATAGCTTACTGAAGTATCTACCGTGAACTCAGTAATGAGTTCTCCTATAACTCGATCAAGCTAATGATCAAAAGCACACACAATATTATCGTGCGATGCTTCTAATCTGTGCACCAACTCTGGGGTCCACATAATAGGATTGTCAAGTTTCCACCTTCCTTGGCTATCTGCTAGCTGCGCGATCCACTCGTAAAGCTCAGTAGGGAAAGATGCAAAAAATATTTCGTGGATCTCTAGGTATAGGTAGCAGTCTAACCACTCTTCTTTTGCCAGTCGTGAGTTCTTGTCCTCCTATGCCAGGAGCTTGTGAATTCTTCTATCCAACCAACCTTCAATTTCCTTCTTAGTTGGATTCCAATGATATGACATCAGACATCTCTATGTAGATTCCGGTCCCATAAACAGAACCGTTTGTTGGCTTGATGGGGCCTGACCCAAGTTTAGTGTTAATTAGCCAAACAAATCCCTGTAGTACTGGCCCTTTCAGTAACAACCCACGGAGCACAGACTGAGGTCTCACCTGAAGAAGTATGGGGGGATGCCAGAACCAAGTTTCCGCACCCTTGAAATGTCTGAGGGGTTGGTTTAGTCCAACTATAAATACCTTTGCACAAGTCACTTCACGCACTATCCTAACCTACAAGGCCTTCACAATCTATTATAATGACCTTCGCACAGCCCTCACTAGGGGCTAAGGTCATTTCACACTACCCTGGCAATGATCTGCACTACTTCCCCAAGTTATAACGTGGATCTTACTTATCTTCTTATAACAATTAGTTATCTTCACGTAAAAAGATACTTTATCTTATATTCACTTTATCAACACAGTCCTATATGTTTGCGTAGCATATAAACAACAGAAATGGAATTTATACGCAATACATTCAATGCAGAAAACAATAAATAAATACACAGCAATGGTATAAAACTTCTCTTTATTAATACTTCAATCGATTACAAACTCAACCTGCCCTACGCACTCAGCTGCAGAGTACTAGGCCTTTGCGCACTTAGCTGCAGATCCTTCTACTACTCTACGCCCCAAAGACTTGACTCTATACTTAGATAAGACTCAATTCTCCATCTATTTTCTCAATTTTATTCTCTCCTTTACAACTTAGAGCCTCACTCTATTTATACAATCCCATGGTCCATGGACCATGGGTGGATTTCTAAAGCTGACATTACATTACAAAAATGAGGGAAACAACCCTATGAACCTTTTACAATATTCACACTCCATGCCCACAAAACATGGAGTCTTTACATCAGATTTGGTCAAAATTTGGGCTTTAAGAACCAAAACTTGCCTTGGGGGATCCCACACCCAATAGGAAGCATTTAACAAAATTTTGGAGAATGTATTGATGAAGGTTTGAAAAGCACAGAGGAATTACGGGGAAATGTGTGTCCCTGCTATGTTATGAGCTTATAGGATGACCTCCAAGAAGTTGACATGCCAAATGCCATTTGGATTAGTCTATGGAATTGAATCAGTGATGCCTATGGAGTATATTGTGCCAAGTTTATGTATTACAACATTGACAGAGATGGCAGATTGCAATACCTTGGAGGAGTGGCTCACACAGATCATGGAGTTAGAAGAAGACTGCTTTTGTGTAGGATTTCACCAACAAGTGCAAAAGGAACATGATAAATCCTAACATGATCGAAATATTAAGCTGTGCACGTTTAAGATAAATGATTTAGCACTGTTATATGACAACAAGTTCACCAAATTTCCAAGGTATTTTCAAATGCCCTGGTTAGGGCCATATGTTGTTAAGGAGATCATGGATGGTGGCGCAGTTCAGTTCACGAAGCTAAATGGGGAACCATTCCCTGGAAAAGTGAATGGAAGTAGGCTGAAGTTGTACATAGGGGATCCTGCCCTTGTGCAATGACTATATGGATGCAAGACAATCTTAGTAATCTAGGCAGCTGTAAGGGATTGCGGGACTATAAACTACACTTCTCGGTGAGGTGAAAAACATGGTAGGGAGGTTGCGTGACGGAAGATAGAAGTGCGATAGGTGAAGCTACGCTGGATGAGCTGCGCCATGGAGGATGGTACCATGCAGATGGGTCCAAAAGTAGCCATTGGAGTTACTATTCATGATTTGATGGCCAAAATTCTATTAAGAGAAGGGTTTCATTTATGGTAAAAATCTTTGAAGATTTGTTGCCAAAGATGCATTTATGATCAAAAATTGGAGGGAAAGTCAAATTTGAATTCAAACCCTCCTATAAATTAAGCAGGTTGGTCCACCAAAGAACACTTTGCATTTTGAGAATTGTGTGTGAGACCTATTATTTTCTCTATATGAATCGTAAGGTTTGGGAGGACTTGATTTCCAGTCCAGTCTTCATGACGTTTCCTGAAAGTAACCAGATAACTATTCTCCAACAAATGACTGTCACAAATCCTGCAAAATCCGTGAGTTCTGAAGCTTTCGTCTCTGACGTGGCAACCCCTGAAATTACAAGCATGGAAACTATGCCCACTATGCCTATGACACTAGGTCACCTAAGTTGAAGCAATCGAATTCCAAGGAGAAGCAGAAGACATATATGCTAGTGAGACATTCACCGAGGAAGAATCTAGAGCTTTGATAGAAGGAGTCGAAGGGTAAGAAGTTGGAGAAAGTTGTGGACTTGGAGGAGGATAAATTCCAAGGTGTATAAGAATTAGATGTCGAGGAGGAAGAGCCTATCACATGGCTTGCAGAGTATATCCCTCCATGGAAAGAGAAGGCCAAAGTTACGAAAGACCCCGATTTCAAGAAATTTACAGTCTCAACGCCCCTATTCCTAGAACAGGTGGAATTTGAAGGCACAATATTAGTGCACATTCCAGTGATAAAGATGGAGGATTGAGATCTCACTGACCATGAGAGATTCCCGCATTAGGCTACTAGAAAATATATGAAGAAGATTTATTACAAAGAAACTAGGGTTACATGATTAGAACCCATGAAATGGGTCAGAGGTGTTGAGTAGGCCAGGTTGCTGCACATGCTATGCATGCTACATTCTCATAGATCAGTAATCAACACAGTGTCTGTGCGCCAGCTCCTCATGATGGTGCATGATGGGTGCCTATGGCTTGAGGAGCCTAGCCCGATCACATATATGCTAATTCATCAGATAACAAATCTTCCCTGCAAGGGAGCAAACCCTGCCAAGGAGTTTGGAGGGAAAAGTGGAGAAAAGGAGTTAGCAGTCAAGATGAAAGTCAAATTTGGCTCGTAAACAAGTCATAAGGATATTCTATGCACTCCATTTAGGTCCAGGTGGTGCAGTTCGTGACCCAAATGCTTGCAGGAAAAATTATGAGGAAATGCCGTGCAAATGAAGTTCCAGTGTTGGTGGTATCATTAGCTGCCTATGGCGTGAAAGGATTACAATAAAACTAGGTGAAGTATTTGCGCAAGGAGTTCCTCACAAACTATCACAAAGCTTAGGAGGACAACAAGCCCTTCCATTATGCATGGCTTCTGTTGTCAATTGTATTAGTAGCATGGAGATTGCCGGAGGATAGTCATTTTCCTCGCAGCTAGAAGACTTACCAGAGGCAGTGAAGTTTTCTTCACTTTGGGAAAAAAAGGATTCAGAGAGGATCAAAGAATCATTTTTTTTGGATATTGATGGAGATGGATCTAAGGATAGTCATTAATCCGCGACCACGAGTGTCACCGACTTTGTACGAGCAACTAAAGCCCTTCGTGGAGTTCAACGCTGATTTCCAGAACGTATCCCCTAAGCTTACATGGAACAAGCTACCATAATTAGTTTCAATGATGGATGTACAAGAAACCATGGGGATATCGCCAGTAGATTGGCGTAAACCCATAGAACTTGATGCATGTACCAACAAGGGTGCTGAGAGCTCTTCTGTGAAATCGATCGTTGCACAAAAGCATAAGGATGAAGCACAGAAGGCAACATGGGATCTGGTTGAGAAGAAGAAGAAAGAAGTTTTTGTTAAGGAAACTAACGAAAAATAGTGTGCTGTAAAAAAGCATGCTGAACAGGAACACATGGAAACAGAAGAAGTTGAAGAATCAGCTTCTCAGCATACAGATGAGAAGGAAATCTCAAGACAAGAAGGAGGCGGTGGCGAGGAGCATATCACTCCCTTCACAATAAAGAAGGATGGAAAGGAGATAACTTTTGGGCCCCGTAAGAAGCATAAATCAGATAAGCAGGCACACATCGAACCGATGGTCCTCACGGAAGGGGATCTTGTTGAAATCAGTGACAAGGTCAGAGAGACCACAATAGAGTTGTGGCAGTAGTTTGAGCAACAATATATGTAGACATTGGGGAGTGTTCAGAAGGATATACATGAGCTACAGATCCAGACTAGAGGGATTCAAGCGAGTGTTGGGGAAGCGAGCAGGTTGCAAGCAATCCTGGTGCAAGAGAGTGGGACAGTAGCAGAGCTGGAATGGAATCTGTACCTCAGAGCCATACCTTTACTAGAAGGATCAATCCACACAGATTCAGAGGAGGATCACACTATGCTAGGTATATTGAAGGACATGGATGTCAACTTGGCTGCGCTACTGCTTCAGACCCTCCATGCACTGCATCAGGGGGTTTCAGATGAATTAAGGATCAGATAGTAGTGCACCCTTACAGTCATCAGTGAGTTGAAGGTGAATACTGAACATATGTTTGTAGAGAAATCTTAGGCTCTGAAGGAAAAGGAGGAGCTTCATAGATGAATTCAAAGCCTAGAGACCATAATAGAGTAGGCATGCAAGATAGTGCTAGAGTTGAACATCCTGGAGGATGCCACAGCTACAACAAAAGCTATAAAATTGGTTGTTGTGGTCCATGCGTTGAAGAATGAGATTGGTAGAGTAACATTTGATTTCCAAATGAAGATCTCAGAGCTACAGCTAAAGTTACAACCCACCATTCTGACAGAGGTCTAGGAATAACATGGAGAGATGATCAGAGAAAATATGGGCACATTGGATACCACAATGGTAGACTGTGAAATGATGTTTGATCAAGCCATGGATTTGTGGACAAACTTACAGGAGGACTCGAACTTGCAGAGGCTGAACACAAATGTCAAGGAGACACAACACAAGTATGATGAAGTTCGAGAGACTATGCGCACTTTGGTGCCATCACAACGCCTTGCAAAATTGCATGAATGCAAGCAACTGCAATCACAGATAGAAGAAATACAGTGGAAAGAGGCCCTTCTAAAGGCTAGAGAGGAAGCTTGCCAGCTTACTCTAGGAAAAGTTAAAGGTACTGCAACAGACTCAGAGGATAATGCACCTAGCAGTGGAAGGCCTGAAAATAGAGAAATTGGTCAAAGAAATGCAGCAAGTTGTGGTGCCAGCTGAGTGAATCGAGGGCGAGTCACCATATTTGTGTTGGGGGCCTATTGGGATAGGGTCCCTAGGGTCATTTTTGGGGTTAGTTTAACCCAATTTTGTAAAAGTTTTATAAAGAATGTAAAGTCTCCACAAAATGTGGATGCAGAGTGTGAAACTAGATAGGAGTCCAAGGGGATTTAGCCCCTTGTTTGGGTAAGTAATAGGTTGGTTTTGAGACTCACCCATGGGCTAAGGGCCATGGTATTGTATTGAAAGTGCTTTATTTGAGTCATAGCGAGTCTAGAATAAGTAACTAGAAGTAGCTAAGGATAGACAAGTTAAGATAGAGAGTGCTTTGGGAAAGTGCTAAGGTGAGAAGGCTCTACTTCCTGTACTTACGCAAAATGGAAAGGCTCCTATAGTTCAATGCATAGGAGGCCATGGTAAGTCCGTAGCTGAGTGCGCGGACCCCTGTAGCTGAGTCCGCAAGGCAAAGAACTCTGTAAATTGAACGCTGGAACTGAAAGAAGACTGATTTTGAAGAAATATCTTGCATGTGAGTATTATTGTTGATTTTGTTGATTTTATGTTATGTCACTCAATAATATGTTTTCTATGGAATAATGTAAAAATGCTGCATGAATCTACTAAATTTATCATAGTTGTGCGTGGCTTAAGTAATTTTTTGTTTTCACGAAGTTAAGGGTTAATTCTTTTATGGTTTAGGATGAATTTGGTTGATATGCGTGAAGGTAGATCTAGGGTTATTAATTAGTGCACAAAAGTGGATAGTTTGCCTCTTTAGGGTCTGTAAAGAGTAATCACAGACCTTCACGAAGGTCTAGAAGCTGCTTTCCTAGAGCTACAGTATCAGGCCATAGAAGGATACCGATCTGTGCGAAGGCGGATCTAAGCTACCAAAGCTTAAGACCACCTATCACATCATCTTTGGATGCAGAAACCTGGTTCTATCATCACCTAATACTTATTTAGGTGAGACTATAGTCTACAATATGAAGGTTTTTTCTGAAAGGGCCAATAGTTAAGGTTTTGTTGGTTGGTGCGAACAACTCCGAACCTGGGTCAGGACCCCTTAAGCCAACATGTATTATCTTCTGGGAAGACGATTTGTATTGATGAGTGATCATAGTGGACTACAATATCTATTTGACCAGCCGAATCTAAATTCCAGGGAAGCTAGATGGTTGGCCACGATCAATGAGTTTGAATTTGAGATCAAGTATATTAAGGGTAAGGAGAGTAGGTTTCAGATGCTCTTAGTAGGTTAATATAGGTAAATAATATAACAACTATGAGCTCTTATAGAACATATCTATAGGATAGGATATTGCAGGTAGGTAAGCATGATGTCAAGTATATGGAGCTTAGGCATAGATTGTAGTAGAGTACAGGTATAGGTACATGTATTGGTAGTGGTATAGGTATAAGTACAGGCACACGTAGTAGTATAGGTATAGGTACAGGTACATGTACAAGAACATGTAGTGGTACATTTCCAAGTACAGGTATAGGTGCATGTGCAAAGGATGTGGACTATTGTCTCACGACAAATGGATTGGTTAGGTTTAGAGACATGATATATGTGCCAGACAACAGTGAACTCAAGAAAGTGATATTGAGGGAGTTTCATGCAAAACCATATTTAGGTCACACATGCTATCAGAAGACACTAACAATAGTGAAGAATTTTTACTATTGGCCGAATTTAAAGAGAGATGTGGTAGAGTTTGTGGCTAGGTTCCTGGATTGTCAACAGGCAAAGGCAGAGTGTAAACATCGAGGTGGACTACTACAACAAATTTCAATTCTAGAGTGGAAATGGTAGGTCATTCCATAGAATTTATCATGGGTTTACCAAGGACATATAAATAGCATGATTCCATCATGGTCATGGTGGATAGGTTTGTTGGAAATAATACTGAGGAGGGGGGGTTAATTAGTATTATCAAATTCTTCCAATTTATACAAACATTTGCAGATCTGACTATTGAAACTTGCATATACCTTCCAGACTTATAATGTAAATTATTCTTCAGATGTTAGTCAATAATTTGTATGTCATAACCATATTATAGTGAAAAGGAACACAAAAATAGACAGTCACACCAAAGAACACAAGATGTAAGGTGGAAACCCAATGTGGGTGAAAACCACCTGCTGCAATATGTCTCTATCTTCTTTCAATTAGAACTTATTTTTACAATGATTCTGTACTGGTGCAGTCCTTTACCAGTACGCAGGCTGCAACCTGCAGAGAGCTACAATCTTCTCTTGTTTTCCAGCTTCTCCTGGAAGGGAGCTACAATCCCCTTAGCTCTTGTACTAGCTGAGATACTAGTAAGTAGGTGCTGAACTACAGAAGGCTACAACCTTCTCTTTTCTTCCAGGGACCACGTTTCATAAATTTTCAGACTGGATCCATGAACATCAAACAGACTTCAAGAATATGTGCATCAATTGATCTCCTTTCCACAACCAACTACTAAATCAACCAATAACTGCTCAAAATTCAGTAACCAGAAAACAACACCAATTCTGAACCCAAAACACTGCAGTAATAGAAAAAAGCAGCTAAAATATATTTCAAGAAAAGTCTGCAACTTCACCAATAGAAACCTGCGGATATCCGCACTTCTGCTATGTCAAATATGTGCACCTCCGCACCTCAGCTGTGTCTCGCCTGCGCACCTCTGCATCTGCGCTGTATCTAGCTTGCACACCTTCGCACTTGCGCTATCTATGGCCTGCACACCTCTGCACTTGCGCTATGTCTCGCTTGTGGACCTCTGGGTATAGACAATTTATCAGTCCTCAAATATACCCCTGACTCTCAGATTCACAGATCTGATCATGCACCAAAGAGATCTCAACCCTTCAGTAGAACTGTCTTCTAATGCTCAGGTCTCTCCTTGATTCAGATCCAACTATAACTCACCAACAGATCACCAGTATTTCAGATCTTGTTCTTCTTAAGATATTCAACATACTTATATCCAACCACATGATCTCCTTTCCTTTTTTGGCTAGGCCTTAACTCAAACCATGGACCAAAACCATAGAGATCCAATACTAGGGACTCAAAAACTGGGTTCAATACTTTAGATGCAAAACCACGGACCAAAACCATAGGATCAAAAACGTTGGACTATGGATCAGCCACGTGCGCGCAATTTTATCTGCATGAAATTCCGTGCATTTTAGGTTCGCACCTTTTGTTCGGAACACCTACCAACATGTTCACATCTTTTCCACAACGCACCTGTGGAACCAGCCGAGAACCGCAACTTTGTGAACAAGAACCTGCAGATCTCTCATTTTCTACTATTTTGAGAGCCAGAACTTGTGATATGCTACTTTAGTGAGTTGCCATCAAGGACAACACTTATCTCATCGAGCCAACCTGAGCCAATACTGAGTCATAATGCCAACAGTCTCCCCCTTTGGACTTGATGGCAACCCAAAGTCACTCAAGTCTTTCCTCCCCCTTTGACATCAAGGGCAAAGGGCGGACCAAAATCTTTCCTTGATAAACATTCCGCTGTCCATACTCCCCCTGAGTACCTACTGAATTCTCTGAATGAGCTCCCCCTTTGTCCATGCTCCCTCTGAGTACATGCTGAAATCTCTGCTCTAGTAAAGAGCTATTCATGCTCCCTCTGACTGTAAGCAAGGAATGCAAAAAGATGTTCTATAAGAACATGACTTCATATATCATAAGAGATCCTCCTATCATCAAAGACTCATACATACATCCATCTCCCATCCAAGTGGGAATTGAATCATCTGATACACCATGGATTGACACATGACTCAACAAAAACATTACTGCATCCATCCCAGGCATAGTGGGGAAACCAAGATAGGCCATTACATGACCTTGATAAGAAGAAAATACAAGACATAGAGACGAAATTTCTACAGCAAGACTATGATAGATATCAACAATTAAGCAGCATTTGATAGTCATCATTTAGACCAGCGACCATGATCTCCTTTTGCACTTGTTTCACTTGAAACCAACAACAAGTTGTGGAATTGATCCAAGATAATGCCAACAATGCATTATTAGAAGAATATATGCTCCCTCTGAACCTATTCTAGATGGTCTATGACAGACCCATATCGGACTTTTTCATCCTTTCTTTTCTTCAAGTCGACTGAACCCATGTGAACCAGTGTATGTACGCGTATACCCCACACCAAATTCACGTACAACAATCTCTGAACCAGACAAGATTCAATAACAAGATGATACATCAACTACCCCTAGCTTTTATCTGAGATATTCAAATGTCTCCCTGGGCAGTGGTTTGGTGAGTATATCAGCAACCTGTTCCTTGGAGGGAACATACTCCAATTTAACCTTTTGTTCAAGCACTTGCTCTCAGAGAAAATGATACTTGATCAGTATGTTCTTAGTCTTTGAATGCATGATAGGATTCTTTAAAATACTAATTGCACTTGTATTATCACAAAAAATGGAGATAGGTGGGGTACAAGTGATTTGAAGATCTTGCAATGTTTGCATCATCCAAAGGAGTTGTGTGCAATAAGATGCCGCAGCTACATATTCTGCTTCAGCTGTAGATAATCCAATAGAGTTTTGTTTCTTGTTGAACCAAGATACTAATCTAGGACCCATGAAGAATGCACCACCACTAGTGCTTTTCTTGTCATCCATGCTTCCTGCCCAATCTGCATCTATATATGCATGAAGCGTGAGATCTGCATCTCTAGGATACCATAAGCCATAGTTTTTGTGTTCCTTGAAGATATTTGAAGATCCTCTTGACTGCCTGAAGATGTGCTTCCTTTGGATTAGCTTGAAATCTTCCAACTATTCCTACTGCATGCATGATGTCTGGTCGAGTTCCTGTCAGATAGAGTAGACTGCCAATCATGGATCTATGGGTTGGTTGATGTACTGTTGCTGATTCATCATTAGCACTGAGGCTACATCCTGTTACCATAGGGGTACATACCAGTTTTGAGTCTTCCATGCCATATTTCTTCAAGATCTCCTTTAGGTACTTGGTTTGTGATAAAAAGATACCATCTTTATTTTGTTGGATTTGCAAACCAAGGAAGTATGTCAGCTCACCAATCAATGACATTTCAAATTCTTTTTGCGTCACCAAAGCAAAGTTTTGACTCATGGCTTCTTCATTGCTGCCAAAAATGATATCATCAACGTATACAACAAGTATTACCAATTTATTATTATCAATTTTTATATATAGATTGCTATCTTCCGAGCCTTTTGAGAAACCTTGTTGATGGAGGTATTTGTCCAGACGATAGTACCATGCCCTTGGAGCCTGTTTAATACCATAGGGTGCCTTCTTAAGTCTACATACAAGTTTTGGATCACTTCCAAGGATGAATCCATTTGGTTGCTCAATATATACTTCTTCTTCCAGGTCCCCATTCAGAAAGGCAGATTTTACGTCCATCTGAAATACTTTGAACTTCTGAAAGCTAGAGAGAGCAAGGAACATCCTTATAGCCTCAAGTCTGGCAACTGGTGCAAAATTTTCTTCAAAGTCTATGCCTTCTTATTGCGCATACCCTTTACAAACAAGTATTGCCTTGTTTCTAACCACTTCTCCATTTTCATTTAGCTTATTTTTGAAAATCCATTTTGTCCCAATGACATTCTTATCCTTTGGTCTAGGAACCAACTCTCAGGTGTTATTTTTTTCAGTCTGATCGAGTTCTTCGTCCATGGCCTTGACCCAGCATTCATCTTTACAAGCTTCACTTACATTTTGTGGTTCAGTGGAGGAGAGCAATGCTAGATAGCTTGAAGCTTCTAAAATGGTTCTTCTTGTTTGTACACCTATCTCTTTCTGCCCCAAAATTTGAGATTTTGGATGATTCTTCTGAACGTATCTGGATGGATTCTTTTCTTCTATCCTTATCTATTCTTCTAGTGCCTCATGGGTTTCTTCTTCGTCATGAATCTGATTTGATGTTGATGGATAGTCTTTGCCATCTTCAAATTCTTCAGATTTTACCTGTCTAGGAGTGCTTCCTTCTTCATCAACCACTACATCAATGCTTTCAACAATTTTGCCAAGTCTTTTATTGTAACATTTGTAAGCTTTTTTGTGGGGAGAGTAGCCAAGTAAAATGCCTTCATCTGCTCTAGGTTCAAACTTGCCAAGATTTTCATCAGTCCTTTTAATGTAGCATTTGCTTCCAAAAATTTTGAAGTATTTTATTGTAGGAGTCTTACCATACCAAAGTTCATGAGGAGTCTGAGTGTTGTTTACCCGGACCTTTGTCTTGTTGAGGATAGTAACAGCGGCAAATGTGGCTTCACCCCAGAAGGTTGAAGGGGTTCCAGACTCATCAAGCATAGCACGAGCCATTTGTTGAACCGTTTTGTTCATCCTTTCCACTACTCCATTTTGCTGAGGAGTCCTTGCAGCTGAGAATTCCCGTCTTATTCCATGTTCTTCACAAAAATCGAAGAATTCATCTGAGGTAAATTCCCCTCCTCGATCAGATCTAAGACATTTGACTCTGCGATCTGATTTGTTTTCAACCAATGCTTTGAATGACTTGAACTTTTCGAAGGCTTCATCTTTATACTTCATGAGTCCTATCCAACACATCCTTGAAAAGTCATCAATGAACAATATGAAGTACTCTTCTCCTCGAGGTGACCTTTTGCTAGTTGGACCACATATATCGGTGTGAACAAGTTCAAGCGGCCTGCTAGCTGATCCTTCCTTCTCAGGAAAATTAGTTCTGGTTTTCTTACCAAATTGACATGATTTGCATATCGTATTGTCTGGAATTCTGATGTCAGGAAGATCACGAACTGCCTGATATTTGCATGCTTTCCTTATCTGGGAGAAGCTAAGATGCCCCATCTTCTGTGCCATAGCCAGTGTTCATCATTATTGCTTAGATAGCATTGTTGTTCCCCTTCTTTGAATATGTATAAATTATTTGGAGTTCTTGTGCCTTTGATCATTGTTTTTCCTGTGTCAAGCTCACGAACAATACATCCATTTGATCTAAATATTACCTCAATTCCTTGATCGCACATTTGACTAACACTTAATAGATTATGCTTTAAGCCATCAACATACATAACATTTCCAGCTTTGACTTTCTTTTTCAATTGAGCAGAACCTTTACCTTTTATGAATGCAGGGGTGTCATTTCCAAATGAGACCTTATTTTCCCTTTCTAAGGCAGTATATGACTGATGTTTTTCTTTATCACCTATCATATGTTTTGAGCATCCACTGTCAATGTACCATTGGTTTTCCTGTCCTTCCACATATAAGGCTATCCCACATGTTTCTGGTTGTGGTTCTTTCTTTTTCCATGTTTTGGAACTCAGTGAAGCTGGGTCCTTCTGAGTTGTTTGCCGAAACCTGCTTCTGCATTCAGAGTCTTCATGACCGAAATTGTTACACATAAAACATTATATTTCATTTTCAAGAGCAGAGAAGTTATTGTAGATTGTTTTCGTCATTCCTGTCATACTCCTTTATTTTTGAGCTTCCCTAGTCATCATGGTCTTATAGACAACACATTGAGCAGCTTTATGACCAAATTTATGACAAGAGAAACATTGGCCATTGAAGAAATTCCTGCGATTATCAAATCTACGAACCATATGACTGTAGTTTCCACTGACATCCATTCTTGGGCTAAAATGATTTACCTGTGGTCGATTGAAGCTTCTGTTCATCCTTGAAGTAGATTACTCCCGATTTACTTGGTAATTTGCATTATGCTTTTGTTGTTGATTGTCAACTTGTTCACTTCTCCTTGCTGCATCAAGATAAATTTTGGAGGTGGATGGCTTCTGTGCTTGCTTCTGAGCTTGAGATTCTTCTTCACAATATCCAAGACCTGTCTTGATTAGAGGAGAATATTGTACTTTGATAATTTCATCTAAAGTTTCAAATCCTTTAGCAAATATGAGATTAAGGGCTTTTGTTTTCTCAATTTCTTTTCTAAGTCCCACAATTTCACATTCTAACTCTTCATTGTGTTTATCTTTTTCAACAAGTTGGAATGTCAGAGTATCTATAATCATATTCTTTTCCTCTAAACACACCTTCAGTTTAGATATTTCTTCATAAAGTCCTTCTTCATTTATAGGATCCAAGAAATCATCATCTTCAAAAGCCATCAAAAGTCTATTATCATTACCTTGTTCATCTTCATCACTATTTGACAATCCATCACTATCTTCATGTGTGTAATAGCTCTTCTTATTTACATTCTGTTTTTTATTCCATCTAACAGGTTCCTTACCTTTGTCCAGTTTATCTTTATGAGGACATTTTGCAGCATAATGACCGACTCTTCCACACGCAAAGCATTTGAACAGCAGCGTACCTTTGAATCTTCCAGTTCCCTATTGAAGGTTCTTGACAAAATTTGATTCTTCCTCTTCTTTTGACATATGTCCTGACTCATAGTAATCCCCTTTTCCTGAAGCCTTGAATGCAGCTTCTCTCCTGTCTGATGGTCCTCATTTTCTCATTTCGTAAGTAGTTAGAATTCCATGTAGCTGCGACATGGTAAGGTTTTCTAGATTCTGCGTTTCTTCTATGGCAGAAAATTTTGAGTCAAACTTGGGAGACAAAGATCTTAGAACCTTTTCAACCACAATAACTTCTTTTATTTCTTCACCCAAGTTTTTCATACAATTTACAATCTCATCTATACATAGGAAATAGCTAGCCACACTTTCATCATTATGCATTCTAAGACTTTCATATTTAATTCTAAGAGTTTGTAATTTTTGTCGTTTTACCTGTTCATCTCCTTCATAGCTTAGAATGATCTTGTCCCATATTTCTTTTGCACTTTTTAGCTGCATAACCTTGACGAATTCTGATTAAGAAAGACTTCCTAATAGAGTATTGACAACTTTTTCATTTGTTTCATACTGCTTCTTGCCAGCTGCATCTGTAGGAGTTATTGATGGAAATGTGTATCCTGTTTCCACAATATCCCAAACTTTTGTACCAAGAGATTGAAGATAGGCAGTGATTCTTACTTCCAATAGATGAAGTTTCTCCCATCAAAAATCGGTGGCCTGATAGATGCTTCCCTTTCGTAGTTGCTCATGATGATAGATCCACCTTCAAGCAATCAAGCTCCTTCTGAAGGACCACTCTGATACCAATTGTTGGAAATAATACTGAGAGGGGGGGTGAATCAGTATTATCAAGCCAACCATTTTTCAATTCAACCACATATTTGTGTACACTACTTTAGTTAGAGAAACCAACGTATATACACAACTTTAGTTAAGGAAAACAACGTATAACTCACAAACTTGTAATTTAATTATTCTTCAGGTGTTAATATTAAATTAGTGAGACAAAACCATATAGACATCAACCAGGAATAGAAAAATAGTGCAAACAGTCACACATAAGAACACAAGATATAAGGTGGAAGCCCAATGTGGGTGAAAACCACCTGTTGCAATATGTCTCGATCTTCTTTCAATTAGAAACTTCTTTTTACAATGATTTTGTACTGGTGTAGTCCTTTACCAGTACGCAGGCTACAACCATCTCTCTCGTTCTCCAACTTCTCCTGGAAGGGAGCTACAACACCCTTTAGCTCTTGTACTAGTAGTGGTACTAGTACACAGGTTACTACCTGCAGAAGGCTTCAACCTTATCTTTCTTCCAGGGACCACGTTTCATAAATGTTCAGACTAGATCCATGAACATCAAACAAACATCAAGTATATGTGCATCAACCAATCTCCTTTCCACAAACACTATTGAATCAACCAATAACTTCTCAGAATGCTGTAACCAGAAAATAATACTAGTAACTAGACACCAATGTTGAACCCAGAACACTACAGTAAACAGTACTACATAGAAGCAGTTAAAACATATTTCAAGAGACGTACACTACTTCACTATGTATAAACCTGCGTACATACGCAGTTGTATCAAAGTCAACCTGTGCATACACTTTCTTCAGTTGCTAAACCTGCGTGTATACGCGCCTATGCCGCGCCGAACCTGCGTACAAATCTATACAAGGAAATTTTTCTCTTTACAAGTTTCAGACATCAATTATACCCAGTTTATCAGATTTAGAGATCTAATCATGCACCAAATATAATAGATCAAAAACCACACAATGATACTACCATTGAAGCCTTAAGGTCTTGATTCATCAATAGAACTTATCCATCTTTTAGCACTCAGGTTATTCCTTGGATCAAATTCAGCAATGCACCATAAAGTAATCAGAGTGTTCCCGATCTTGCTCTTCTTTAGATATTCAATACTTGATTCGATACCCTTTCCAAATGATCTCCTTGCCCTTTTATAATCTAGGCCTTACTCAAACCATGGTCCAAAACCATTAAGAACCAATACCAGGAACCCAATACCTGGGTTCAACACCTTGGATGCAATACCATGGACCAAAACCATAGGTTCAAATACGTCGGACTAAATACCATGAACCAAACATAAATTTTTCCACGTGTATGAACTTTTCTTTGCATGAAAGTGCGTGCATACGCATATGCGCTTTTTGATCGATGATACCGCATGTATATGCGACTTTGCTGAGAGGAACCTGCATATACCTTATTTTCTTCCATTTTGATTTCCTGAACTATGATCTGCCACCTGAGAACGTCTCCATCAAGGATAACACCTGTGCCATAGTGCCAAACTTGTGTCATAATGCCAACAATTGCTACAACACCCTCCAAAAATTTCACTACATTCAAATTTTGGAGCCTACCTCACCATTATATCAAGTATCGCCTTGGTCATCAAATGTCATTCCAAGTCATTTTATATGTTTCAAGTGTTCTTGATCACTTTGATGTTTCTTTGCATTTATTGGAACATCTCTAGTGTATTTCATTGTCACAACATCTTTGTTTGTGGTAAAATGAAGCTTTTGGTCATAGTCGCACACACTTTGTTTGTTTTACTTGGGGAATGTATGTAAAGTGTTTTCTTGATGCCTATTTATCATTGTTCATGCTTGTCTAAGTTTTCTTAATTTGTCACACATAATTTTATGTCGAAACACATTGAGTTCACCCCTTGTTCTATCCTCCATACTTGAAGAAATTTTGGTTATTCAAGTGAACCCATTAAGGAAAGGAGTGCAAAAGCATACTCTTAACCATTGAATAAGAATGCTTCATTTTTAGAAGTGAACCCTGCACCCTCCAAGAGCACATAGCACACTCCTAAGAATATTTCTCCTTCCTTTTCATGAACTATATCCTTGAAGAACCAAGTCTTCCTTTGAGAACACTCCTTTAACTTGATGGATTGTGCCCTCCTTGAGCACATGAGAGAACCTTGAAGACTCGAAGCCCAACTCTTTCAGCCTTCAACAATGTGAATGTTCCCTCTTTGGCATCCTTCAGTGCATGAGCACACCCTAAATCCCTCAAACTCCATACTTCATCCTTCGGCACTGCACCATGTGCTCTTATTTTCCTTATTGAGCGCATGAATGCACCCTGAAGCTTTGAAGCCTTTCCCTTCAGACTTTAGCAATGAAACCTACATGATCCTTGTCTCCCTTGAGTGCACAAAACACTTGGGAAGCTCAAGGCCTCATCCTTCATTCTTTGGACATGCACCCTTTTCCCTCCCTTCATTTCCTCTTTCTCTTGAGCACATGAGCACATCTTGAATCCCTAAAGCTTCTTATCTTCAACCCTTGATCATTTCAAAGTGTTCCCTTTCACCTAGAAGCTCTCCTTACTCCTCCCAAGCACACTATTAATACATGGACATAACATTATGCATGAAACATGCTAGAATAGGATATTTGTCAGGCATATGTTTTCTTTCCATGAGTGAATATAGTTATAGGTGATTCAAGAACAAAATGGCAAGAATGCATGAAGAAGATCAAGGAAATAAGGAAGGAATCATTCTAGAACTGAGAAACACATTGAAGTCTTGCGGATCAAAGCATTCTAAAGACTCCATAAGATCAAAGACCCTTTGGAGGGTGAAAACATCAAGGATCAGAAGACATGAGTGACAACTAGGTCAGCATTGAAGAAAGTCCATGTCATCAATCACTACAAGTCCAAGTCATAAATGGTAGTGACTTTCCATGTCCTTACCACATGTTGATGTGGAAGTTATGATGTAATCATGTAGTCATGTAATCATTGTAAAGAAAAAGAAGTGGAAGTCCAAGGGTCACGAGTGGACAAAAGAACTATGTGTAGAATTCCAAAAGACATGTAATACTAAGAGTCATATGTAATTCCAAAAGTCATTTGGAATTCAAAAGGTTCTAGAAGTCCAATTGTCATTAGAAGTTGGAAAGCCAAGAGTCATGAGGATGTGAAAGGTTATGCCTCGAGTTATAAAAGGATCCTCATTTCTCATGCAAAGGACTTTTAATCTTGGCTTCTCCCACAAGTGTTTTCTAGGTAAATACTCTCTGCAGATAGAGATGATCCCTTTATCCCAATGAGTGGGACTAGCAACCAACGTGACAATTTGTGAGACACTTTCCTAAATTAAAATAGAAATGAGAGAAGAGGAAGGAGACCTAACTCATTATGATGCTATAATGCACTCCTTTTTTGAAGATCTTGATCGCTTTCTCCTCAAGCTCGGTTCTCACTACTCAGAATGTTTGAATACCTGCACAAGAGGCCAAAGACACAATAAAGCATACAAGTGCAACAAGAATCATCAAATGTAATCCACTTAATAGGTCAAGGAGCATTAAGATAAATGAATCATTGACACAATAATTTATGGAAAGTGAACCAACAATTGTATATATTAATGAATAAATGAGTAAACATACAACCTAGGCCTTGATTTTAATAATCCCTCCTTGAGGGAAGGTGCAAGTCTAAGCTCAAGCTCTCCAAGCACCCCTTCTCTAAGCCAAAATGAATAGCATGTAGGCACTATCTTAGCATAAGGGTGCAAATAATGAGAGACCAACCATTTTAGAATGGAAGAGGATGAATATGTAGGCAGGGAGAGGGAGTTATGATGTCACCAAAGATAGGGAAAGGTCCTCATCTCAAGGAGGAACCTCATAGGGATAAGATCAAAGGGAAATATTTGGAGAATTTGACCACAGCCACAATGAACAACTTCTAGCTCATCATTCTCAAAGCCTCTAGATCACAAAGCTTCTTGTCCTCTTTGGGAAAACTTACCTTTTAGGGATCAACATAAGTATCTAGGTAAAAACCTCTCTCCCAGCAGAATGCTAGTATAGTTCAACCCACCATGAGCACGAGGAGGTAGTGTCACACTCGTGTTGACCCTAAAATTAGGGTTTTGATCTCACTTGTTCAGGAAAGGTTCAAGGAATGTTTTCATTAGTTCTTCAGGGAGGATCTAGACAACATATGAGGATGGGTACAACACATAATTGCCAAGTTTCAGGCACTCTGGGGTATGACATGGGGAAGCGCAGGAAGCGTGACAAAATATTGTGTAATAGATTCCCTCTAAATCATGAAGGCAGAATAGGGAGTGATGGTTGAGATGATTTATGAGCACTCGCAAGGATGAGAACAAACACATTCAAGAGATGTGAAAATCAAGGACGCATATACATATGCATATATGATATATTTGTCATAAAAAAATGAATCCATCGTATGGTAGCAGTGATCTGAAATTGGATCCTTAAACTCTCTTAATGATACCCGAAATCTGTAAAAACCCATACCGAAGTTTAAAGTCTTGTGGATGTCAAAGCCTATCACAAATAACCTCTGAACAATGACAATTTGTGGTCAGCACCGAGCCACAAGGACCCTCAGTCAAAGCACACTGACTGAGACCCATGGAGACCACGCAAGACATAAACTAGCAATTAGGGAGTCCAGATCAAAAAATATAGGCCATTTTCGATGCACGATTAGCACTTTGCTGGGAAAAACCCCTCGAAATGGAAAGGCCCCGAGCACTCGGTCATAAGGGAAGCCAGAGAACTGTGCGAAAAGCGCTGAAAATAGATGGCAGGTCCCGCACTCTAAAAACCGACGGTATATCGGAGGTGTTTTGGATGGTAAGAGGGTTTGTCAGAAGACCTAGTGATGCCATACACCGAATGACGCATGTCCGGTAGATGAGAGAGGAAACCGCTCTCATCGCGGGCTAACATCCGAGCAAGTCAACCGTGTGATAGGAGTCATAACCATCGGATCTGGAGGCCCCAGATCTAACGACACAAGTTGCACCTGATGGGAGACTAGATTTGACGGAGAAAATAAGCTATGGCACATAAAGGTTTGAAGGCTAACGTGGATGATGAGTTGGTAGAGATTCGTGTTTGGTGGGAATTCTTGCAGTAAATAGAAATAACGATCATTTCAAACAATCGAGTGTTTCTGGTGAACCTGACACTTATCCATTATGGAACAGGTGGCCATTTCCCTGTGAGGTGTGATGTAGGGACTGTAACAGCCAAAAGAAGGGATTCTAACGGATGTAGGTAGGGAACAAGAAAAGCTGAAAGAAGAAACACAGAGACAAGGAGAGAAAGGAGTGAATAGAGAAAAAAAATTGAATGCAAAGAGAGTCTGGGGAGTCACTCGGCAGTCGAGTGAAAAGCTAGAGATCTCAATTGGCAGCAGCATATTGTTGTTGGAGTTGCTTGGAAGTTGATCAATTCTCAGAGGCGTGCAAACGCCGAGAGAAAGAGCTTAGAGAAGCTAGAGAAGAGAGCCATGAGCCATAGCTAGAGTGCTAGAAGTAAGAGCTGAGAGCTAGAACCAGAGCCTAAGCCATAGAGCCACAGCCAGAGCAAGAGCCATAGCCAAAGCCAAGAGCCAGAGCTAGAAAACTGAAGAGCTCCAAGAGCCAAGGGATAAGATGGTGTTCTGAGCCCAATGTTCCTGAATAGAACATTGGAGTTAAGTGTAGCACTTGTAAAAGAATTGAAGCCATAATCCTAGAGAGCCTAATTGAGTTGATTAGAGCTCAAGGAGACGTAACACAAGATATCAGGGTGAACTCCATATTATATTGTTGTTTTATGTTTTTGTTTTTTTACTGTTGCTTTAACTACTATTATATGCATTTATATATCAGTTTAAGTACCTTCCCATATCAGCACAAACAACAGATTTTAAAGTAAATAATCAGCTGAAAACAAATACAGGCATACGCCCATATTTTCAAGAATTTCTTATTTCCACATTGGTTAATCATTAAGACTTGGTAAAATTTAAATCTTTGGAAGTGGGAGAGGTTCTTGTAAGTTAGACAAGGAGCCTAAGTGCCCCATTTTTAGATCAGGTGGTTTCAAAGCTTAAGATTGATTAACCCTTCCTTCAAAGAAAGTTGTATCAGAATGCTTGACTGAAAGGGCAAAGATTGCTTATCTAAAAGATGTTTGGGACTCAGGATTGATTGCCTCATCGATTGTATGCTTGGTTGTAGACTGACTATTGTTTGAGTTTACAGATGTGAAGGGAAAGCTATTGATAGCTTAGTCTAGGAAGGACAAGAAGGAAGAAGGGTTGAAGGCATTCTTCTATCTCAAAGGACCTCACGACAATCTTTGAAACACAAAAAATTGTTGCAAGAGGTTACTGGATAAGCTCCTTAATAATCTTGTTTGAAGTTATTTTATGCATTTTTAAAATGACAACTTCTACAAGTGAGTCCTCAAAATATTATTTCTTCACAAGTTCCTCTGATGGAGACATGAAGCAACACTTGTCCACCATGATGAATATGGTGAGAGAAATGTATGAGGATGGAAGGAAGAGCAGCATACTTAGAGAGAAGTTGAATTCCATTGAGGAAGAGAAGAAGATTCTTTCTGGAAAATTGCAGGAAATGGAGAGGCAACTTCATATCGCAAGTATGAACCTGAAAAGGATGCATGATTTGGAGTCACAACTCTTTGTTCCAAAAGAAGCCTTGGCCAAGTATCAACTTGAGGAAGAGGTAAACCATTCCTGTTTGTCTTCAAATTCTTCTAAGAATGCTTATATTGGCTCTTTTGGAAAACATACTAGAGGCATACATTCCAAGCTAATGTCCAAGATGGGCTATGAAGGAAAAGGATTGGGCAAACATGAACAAGGTAGTGTTGAGCCAATAATAGTTGAGGAGAGGCCTAAGTATTTGGTGTAGGAATTTACAGGGTAAGTTCCTCAGACAGAACACCAAAAGGACACTGCTCACAAACAGATCACAGATCAATACACCAGTATTTTGACGTGGTTAAAACCCTCAGAGAGGGAAACAGTCCACGGCCTGCGCCAATGTGGCTACTACCTGCATGCGCTTTAAATAGAATTCATGGACCAATCAGGTGTCAAGCCACGGATCAAGTGTCGGTAATACCGAGGAGAGAATGAACTGTCGGATCACTACATATCGTGACCGTCGGATTGTAAGTTACAGATGTACATAGCAAAGAAACACACTTTACCTAACTCTATACTAGACCATGTTATACTTAACTATTCCTATGTGTCGGAATATCCTAACATCCCCCCTTAAGAACAACTTGGGATAGGATTGAAGGATTTACAAATATGACACAATAGGAGAAGGAAGGAGGCACTAGAGCCTATCCCCCCTTAGTGACAACTTCCTGAACTCCAAGCATATATCGAAGTTTAGTGAACTTCGCTCTGTGAGAGCCTTTGTGAAGATGTCTGCAACTTGATCATCTGTTGAACAATATTGCACTTCAAGAACATGGTCATGAATGAGCTTTCTGATGAAGTGCATGTGTAGTTCAATGTGTTTGCTGCGCTGATGCTGAACTGGATCTTTGCAAAGCTGAATGGCACTTTGATTATCACACCAAAGTGTAGTCGGATGCTGCTGCTCAAAGCCCAATTCTGATAGGATCTGACGAAGCCACAAGGCTTCCTTACTAGCTTCCACGGCACCACGGTACTCTGCTTCTGCTGACGAAAGAGAAATGGCAGCCTGTTTCTTACAAGCCCATGTAATAGGTCCTGAACCAAGAGTGAAGACATAACCGGCAGTAGACTTCCGATCATCAGGGTCACCAGCCCAATCAGAATCAGTGAAACCAACTAATAGAGGAGCTGCTTTGGCACTTTAATGAATCCCAAACTGTACTGTACCTCGAACATAACGAAGTATTCTTTTAGCTGCTTTCCAATGACTTTCACGGGGGTTTTGCATAAAACGAGCAACAAGGCCAACAGCAAAGGAAAGGTCAGGACGAGTATGGGTTAAATACAAGAGTTTTTCTACAAGTTGACGGTATAAGGTAGCATCAACTTCAGGAGAAGTACAAGAGACTGAAAGTTTGACTTCAGACTGAAAGGGAGAAGGAGCTGGCTTACAATCTTCCATGTGAAAATGACAAAGAATATCACAAGCATACTTGGACTGGGAAAGGGAATACCCTCCTTGGATTGCAAGACTTGAAGACCAAGAAAATAGTGTAAGTGTCCTAAGTCTGTCATTTCAAATTTCTTTTTAAGGCTGGACTTCACATGGTTTATAAGGTGGGGATCACTACCAGTAAGAATAAGATCATCAACATAAAGAACAAGGATGATAAGAGAGTTGCCCACTTTCTTGGTGTAGACAGTATTGTCAGAATAACACCTAGAAAAGCCAGATTCTAAAAGAAACTTATCCATTTTGGCATACCAAGCCCGAGGAGCTTGCTTGAGACCATAAAGAGATTTCTTAAGTCGACATACAAGGCTGGAGTCTGTTTGGATGAAGCCAATGGGTTGTTCCATATAGATTTCTTCATGCAAGTCCCCATGCAAGAGGGCAGATTTAACATCCATCTGATGGACTTCCCATTTTAAAGAGGCAGC
>APFE030176183.1:33425-51114 GCA_000404065.3 Pinus taeda
GAGAGAGAGAGGGGGGGGGCCTTTGTTTTCTTTTAGTCACGGATGCTTTGGATTGCGTGCTTGCCTGAGAAAGCTCTATTTCTCCCTACAAAACAAAAATGAAAAACCTAACACAGACATGCAAAAAAAACAAGCCTTACGACTTAATGTTAGCTTTACCCAGAAACTAAATATTTTCCTCAATGTTTCTGATTTTCCGCGATCACACTAAGGTGCAGGGAAAAGAGCATACGCATGAGAAAAATTCTTCCTTTCTGTTTCTGATTTGCCCAGATCGCACAGAGTCACAGGGCAAAGAGCATACGCAGAAATGAAAGGTATAGATCCGGTAAAAAAAAAAGCTAAATAAACCGAAACCGAAATAAACAGAGAGAAAATAACAGTAAACTGCAAATAAACATTGTATACTTCCAGATCTAAAAAATGACGCAGCTAGGGCTACCGGAAACCTTTTCGCGTGAAAAGAAAGGGGTTCCACACTGGAACAGATGCTCCCAACACAAAAGAGCAGTCCTCTCGGCCTGAAAGCAATCAGAAACAACAGATCTAGGAGATGGCAGTCACATGCAGTTCTACCGGCTTCAGATTTGGATCAACAACGGACGCGGCCCTCAAATAGCTCTGATACCATGTAGGAATTTACAGGGTAAGTTCCTCAGACAGAACACCAAAAGGACACCGCTCACAAACAGATCATAGATCATTACACCAGTATTTTGACGTGGTTAAAACCCTCAGAGAGGGAAACAGTCCACGACCTGCGCCAATGTGGCTACTACAGACAATTTATTAATAAAAGAATGAAAATTTACATAAGCTTCTCTCATGCACGGTTCTCCTACAAATGACCCTCCATGTGCTTTAAATAGAATTCATGGACCAATCGGGTGTCAAGCCACGGATCAAGTGTCGGTTATACCGAGGAGAGAATGAACCGTCGGATCACTACATATCGTGACCGTCGGATTGTAAGTTACAAATGTACATAGTAAAGAAACACACTTTACCTAACTCTATACTAGACCAAGTTATACTTAACTATTCCTATGTGTCGGAATATCCTAACATTTGGGTCTTGGCTATGGACAGTCTTATGGAGAGAGTTCAAAAGTTGCCATGAAGGCCATTGAAATAGTTCCAAAAAGGAGTTTCATTGCAGGTCCTCTACCTCAGAAGTGTGAGGATTGTATTAAGGAGGAATGCAATAGCTCGAAACATCATTCGCAAGATGTAGGTGTTCAGAAGCACATACTTGAACCAGAGGGTCATGGAAACTCTAACAACCTTGAGGAAAGTGATAATTTTCCAAAGGGAGCTACTTCTTTATTTGTCTCACCTCCCCATGAAGGCAATAAAGGTGAAAGAGGCAGGTATAAATCTGGTTCTAAACACATTCCTTTTGATTTTGTAAATCATGGAAAAATAATTGCATGTTCATTTTCTAGTTTGGATAACCATTATGTTTCTAGATGCCAAAAGAGGATGGCCACATACAGGAAATTTTTGAAGGAAAAGAAGCAAGCAACCAAAGGTCCACAGGACAAGGCAAATCATGCTGTAAAAAGGATGCACATGTGTTGCACTTACTACCATAAGCAAGGGCATCTTACTTAAATATGTTGGACTTTGAATCGAGCACTACTTCCACCAAAGCTGAAGGAGAAGGTGGAAAAAGAAAATGGCATGGATGGAAGTAAAGATTCCATGATTGATGTAGTTCAGGATGATTCACATATTGATGCTAATGTGAAAACAAAGGAGGGACCTTTGAAATGGATTGGTAAGAAATGGTTAGAATTCTTATCCAATTAAGATGACATGTCTATTGATGCATTTGTTTTCGTTTCTTTGTGGAATAAATGCAAGTTACAGGATCTTACCAAAATGGTAAATAGAAAGAAGTTGAGTAGGAAACTCACTTTATTGCTGCAACAGTATGTTCATTTCAGCTTCAAAAGTACAATGTACTTAAGCGAAATTTGAAATATGGAATGCATGCCTGAGCATGAGATGCATGTAATGTTGGCTTGGGAGAAGTTAACTTGGTCTCTAAAATGGAGATAATGATGAAATGTTTCATCTTTTGGAGAAGAGTCCTAAAGGTCTTTTTCCCACATGTTTGACTTGAAGGGTCATTTGTTGTAAGGGCATGTTTTATTGGCTTGTTATCTAGTTAATCATTTGTATGCAGATATAAGACATGGAAGGGTTCACAAGATGTGAAATCTATTTATTTGTTGAAGCATGATTTAGCCCATGCAATTTTTGTCTGTATGCCTATTGTTGTTAATAGTTGTTGTTCACAGCTTTTCAAACAGGTACAAATGAAAGTTTTGTGGAGAATATGTACTTCACATTTTTTTGAGCCACCTTGGATCAAGGATCAAGGCAAAGAAGTTAAAACTACCTTCTGTAAACTTCACAGTAGAATTTCTGCATGAAGTCAAGGGGGAAACCAGTTCTTCCCGAGACGACCAACCCAAACAAGAAGGGAAGTAGTCAAAGATTTTGGTTCAAAGGCACTATGCAGAGGCAAGTGTAGGGAGGCTAAAAGAGGAGGGTATTGTTACTCTCATTTACTGCTCAGATCAGTATATTAGTCTTTTGGTGGACCAAAATTTCTTTTAGTGGGAAGGAATGATTCAAAATTAGATCCTTAAACTCTCTTAAAGCTACCCGAACTCTGTAAAAACTCGTACCGAAGTTTAAAGTCTTGTGGATGTCAAAGCCTATCATAAATAACTTCTAAACAATGACAATTTGTGGTCAGCACAGAGCCACGAGGACCCTCGATCAAAGCACGCTGAACGAGGCCCATGGAGACTACGTAGGACACAAACTAGTAGTTAGGAAGTTTGGATCAGAAATCGAAGGCTGTTTCTAATGTGCGATCATGTATCATTGGGAAAAAACCCTCAAAATTGAAAGGCCCTGAGCACTAAGTCACAAGGGAAGCCAGAGAACCATGGGAAAAGCACTAAAAATAGACGCCGGGTCCCGTGCTCCAAAACCTGTGGTATATCAGAGACATTTCGAGCGGTAAGCGGGTTTAACAGAAGACCCAGTGATGCCATACAATGAATGATGTGTGTCTGGCAGATGAGATAGAAAACCGCTCTCATCGCGGGCTAACATCTGAGCAAGTCAACTGCATGATAAGAGCCATAACCATCGGATCTGGAGGCCCCAAATCTAACAGCGGAAGTTGCACCTGATGGGAGACCAGATTTGACAAAGAAAATAAGCTATGAAACATAAAGGTTTGAAGTCTAACATGGATGATGAGTTGGAAGAGATTCGTCTTTCGTGGGCATTCTTGGAGTAAACAGAAATAATGGTTGTTTCAAACAATCGAGTGTTTCCGGTGAACCTGACACTTATCTGTTACGGAACAGGTGGTCATTTCCCCGTGAGGCGTGATGCAGTGACTGTAATAGCCAAAATAAGGGATTCAAATGGATGAAGGCGGGGAACGAGAAAATCTGAAGGCAGAGACAAAGAGACAAGCAAAAAAAGGAGCAAACAACGAAAAAATGTTGAATGTGCAAAGAGCCTAGGGAGTCACTTCGAGGTCAAGTGAAAATCCAGAGAGCTCAATTTGCAGTAGCATATTGTTGTGGGAGTTTCTTGGAAGCCGAGCGATTCTTAGAGGCATACAAAGGCCGAGAGAAGGAGCTTAGAGAAGCCACAACAGAGAGCCGCGAGCCACAGCCAGAGTCAACAACTAGAGTGAGCGCTCGAAGCGAGAGCTGAGAGCTAGAACCAAAGCCCGAGACACAGAGCTAGAGCTGGAGTTGAAGCCACAGTCAGAGCCAAAGCCAGAGCCAGAGCCAAGAGCCAGAGCTAGAAAGCCAAAGAGCTCCAAGAGCCAAGGGATAAGATGGTATTGTGAGCCCAATTTTCCTATATAAAACATTAGAGTTAAGTGTAGCACTTGTAAAAGAATTGAAGCCATAATCCCAGAGAGCCTAATCGAGTTGATTAGAGCTCAAGGAGATGTAGCCCAAGATATCAATGTGAACTCCATATTATATTATTGTCTTATCTATTTGTTTCTTTTAATACTGCTTTAACTACCATTATATGTATTTATATATTAGTTTAAGTGCCTTCCCATATCAACAAAAGCAACAAATTTTAAAGTAAATAATCAGCTGAAAACAAATACAAGCATACGCCCATAATTTCAAGCATTTCTTATTTCCGTGTTGGTTAATCATTAAGACTTGGGAAAATTTAAAGCTTTGGAAGTGGAAGAGGTTCTTGTAAGTTAGATAAGGAGCCTAAGAGCCTTATTTTCAGATCGAGCAACCACCCAGATAGAAAGGACCATGTGAAAATATCCATAGTATGGTCACAACCATCCGAATGAAAAGGATCATTTGGAAGTCTATGATCCCCGATATGGAGGCAACCGCCCAATATAGAAGGATCATCATCATCATAGATATAAGGTCCCACGACATGGTCACAACCATCTGTATAGAGGAAACATGTATATAATCATGAATAATACATAAATCCACGCATCCTAAGTTATATCAGACAAAACTAAGGGTCTTGCACTCCATCCCAACCTGATCAAAGTAAGAATTCTAACATGTGAAAGAATGTGTCAAAGTCGAACATGCCAGAAAACCACATGATTACTAGCCAATGATGTGAACCTTTAACAGGCATGAGAGTAACCACCAATAATGATAATGGCTTTCAAGGTGTGCCCATACAATCTATGAATGTGAAAATGAAGTTGGAGTCGAACACTAGTGGAATCATTTGATCGAAAGCCAATGATGAAAACCTGTCGTCGAATGCAAAGAAATTGCCATTAAGGTATACACGCTCTAAGGCACTGACAAGGAGTTACTAAGTCATCTTCCTAGATAATGACATGAATTCGACAGGAAGTGACTCGTCGAAGGAAGTCCATAATGATTCCCTCATGACCGACAAGAAAAAAGGAATAAAGTGGAATAAATAAGTATGATTCAAGACTACGGAAAAATGTCAGACAATGTATAGGTATTACACTACAGATAAGACTTCTCTTGAACATATCGACGACACGACTCCGAAGTGTGGCAACATTTGACTCAACATAAGACCAAGGGTCAAGATGACGAAGTGGAATAGTTAGATGAGAGGAAAAATGGATCACCCAAACCTGAAAGGACAAGTGACTGAGTGAGGACATCCCAAACCAACCATGAGAAACAGATGAGTCTTATGTTCAAGAGCGACATGCTACCTACATAAGAGATGCTTCACTTTCATTTTTCCCCACCATTTCTAGCAAGTACCCCAATTATTTTGAATCTCAAGTTTGAATGGGATATCATCTTCTTGCCATATAATTTCTTTCTTAGAATGAATCCATCTTAGTAAGTTTTACGAATCCTAGGAAGGAGAAACTTGGTCTCATCATGGTGACAATTATTTCATCATTTAAATTTTACGAGTCCAATGGAAGAGTAACTCAGTGTATTTTTCATATTTAGAGAGTTTCAAAAAGAGATGAAAAAGAAAACTACATCATGTCCCTTTTCATAATTTGTCTCTCGAACCCGAAAGGTAGAAAACAATATTTGAGAGAACATATTGACCATGTCAACCAAGGTGTACCATTTCCATAAATAATCAATCCCAACCCAAAAAGGGGTAAATGTATATTGACATGACGTCAATTCATTTAATTTAATGAGTTTGAAAAGACAAGTACTTGGCGATCTTTTCATTTTTCGAGAGTTAGAAAAGAGCTTAAAGATGACACCAAGAGGGTTGCTTTTTCATTTGATTTTAACGAGTTCAAAAAAGAGAGAAAATGAAAACTCGTTGAATCGGTAAAAATTGGTCATTGTCACCACCAAAAGATCCTGTAACTGCACAAAGACAACCACACATCACCAATATCGAGAAAAATAATAAATTATTGGCGCAAATGTGTTTAAAAACTTATAAATAGAGAAAAATTAAAAAACATTTTACCATTTCACTGTGAGCAATTTGGAGAGTGCATTTTACCCTATTTTCCTTGATTCTTCAGGAAAGCGGTGTGGGAGATCTGGGGCACCATTCCATGAACCATCAGCTATAGGTAAGAGATCCTTCCTTTCTCTTACTTTTAATTTCATTTTCATTCCATTTCATAGGATTTTTAGATGGTTAGGGGGAGGATTTTCATTTTTAAAATTGGGGGTGACCAGTGCGAGTCTGATCATTGGATCTACGCTAATCACCCATAAGCCCAAAAGGTTATTACGATGTCATCATGGAAATAATTCAAACAATTTCATTGGGCGCAGATCATAAAATAGAATGGGGAATCCTCTCTTTAAATTGGTTTTTTTGAAATTTTGATGGATGGATTCTAAATGTGGTTTATAGTTTATTTTCAGGAGATTTCGACAGGTATGGCCATCGAATGGAAAGAAAGACACGACGAGGTAGAATATCACCAAGCTTCCCAAAAAAATGAATGTGTCAATGCTTTAAGGGACTGTGGACTATTGAATTTCTTCTGAACCCAAGAACTCAAAGCTCAGAATGAGCTACTATAATATCTCATCGGTTTGTGGGATGTTTATTGCAAGATTTTCATCATTGGAGATCAAGAACTAGAACTAGAAGTAGCTAACATCTACTTCATCGCTGGATTTTCCAGAAGAGGGGAGAGGGTCCAACTCTTTGGAGCTCGTACTAGAGGAGAGAGCACTAATACCTTGCTCAGAAGGCATTGCCCGGGTGCAGATACAACTAGGAGCATGAAGGTGAAGCTAGCAACCATCGAAAACCTTCCATTGAGGACGATTCGACAAACCATGGCCCATATAGCTGGGGTCCGTCCATTACATGAGGCAACAAAATAACAATTGCAATACACAGTGGATTTTATTTCTCCAACAATGTTTAACTGGTGTGAAGGATTGTTGGTCAACATGTAGAGACAACTGACCAAAGGCAAGCTAGGACACTTGAAACAATTTGGGTTTGGATCGATTTTTGTCACATTACTTTTGGAGTGTGTGCCGCTATTTTGATACCAGTGGGTAGAGGTGGAAAATCTAGCTCCACAACATACGAGGTTACTCAAATGGAGTGAGATCATGCCTCGAGGAGGGGGAGGTCAACGAATGCATTTCCCTCCCTCGTTCTTTGGTTTCCTACACCAAAAAATGATCATCGTGGATGACTATCACTGTCCTAGCATAGACTTCAGAGGAGATCTAGATCTTCCTCTACCATTGGGTTCACTATGGACCGATGCAGGTAAAACTTGTTTTTTGAAATTTTCAAGTTTTATGTTTTTTTGAAGTGTATTTGAGAGTTTACTTGCGATAATTTTGTAGATGTGGGACTGGAAAGACCTCCTAACATGTCCCCAATAACACAATGAGTAGCACTCCAAACAGAGGAAGATGCTCCATATGAGGAAGGAGTAGATCCTATATTAGAGATGAAGCGAAATATGTAAGTGATTATTCAAGGGATTCCAGAATATGCAACTATAGATGATGTGTCATTGTGGTACCAGAGGCATACAATAGGAGTATCCACGAGACCACGTTGGTTGTTAGGCCGAGTGATCAGAGCAGTCTCATGCGATCATGAGCATCATGTGGGTGAATAGTCTTTTCCTAGTTGTGTTATCTACGCTATTGTAGGCTTTGAAAGTCATGTCTCTCAAAGCACTAGTTTTTTGATATCGTCTACTTATGTGTTCATATACCATGATGATGTGTTTGGTTTTTACAAGTGACACAAATGTCTATCTAAAACATAATTTTCTAATGCATCTATTAATGTATTCAAATTTTTTGGATTGTTTTGATATGTAATATAATAAAATTTTCTTTCCAGTAATCGAACACATAGATACATGTGCAAAATTTGTGGATTTCTTACTGAATAATGACCATTTAATTGTAGCACAACAAGTTGTGAATCTAATTTAACAACCAAATTTCTAATTTCAAGAGCAACTACTTTTGATAACAGTTCAATAATTGCACTATACTCGATAATATTATTAGATGTTCATCCGAGGAAAATACCATGTAAATTGATCAACTCGCCATCGGGGGCGAAGAGTGCCCAAGCTACAAAAGATAAGTTCTATGTGCTACGAAAAGTAGCATCATCAAAACCAACATTGGTTTGATGACATCTACAAACCAAATGGAACACAAGGTAAGAAGAGGAAACATGTTTGCAAAGGAAACAATCACACCAAAAATCAACATGCACATTAATGAATTCACATACTAATGTACAAAAGTAATTACACAGAACTCACGCATAATATGTTTTTAGATAAATCCCGTTGTGGGGTTGTGCTAATGCATTGCCTTCAAAGTCAACCAACCCATATGGCCCATGCCATATAGGTTCAAACTTCCCAGCTCCCACCTTATCATTAGCTTGGTCATGCAACAAGACCAAGTCACCTTCATTGAAAACTCGTGGAGAAATAGTTTGATCACAATGAGCTTTAACTCATTTTTTTTGTGCTTCGATAACCATCGCAAAAATACCACGGGTCTCATCAAACCTATCGAGATAAAGTGAATGTTCCTCTTTCGATGAGGTGCCGGGGAGTAGCTCGATAGCTATTTTTAACGAAGGAATTTCACATTCTATAGGGAGTGTCACCTCTAAACCATACACCAACTGGAATGGAGTGAAACCAATGGTTGTCTTAGCCAATGTTCAGTAAGCCCAATGAGCCAAGAACAACATGAGATTCCAATCCTTTTTATTCTTCCCAATGATATGTTGAAGCATAGTAATTAAGACTTTATTAATCACTTCAACTTGGCGGTTGGCCTATGGGTAATAAGGAGTTGAGTTGTCATGGTGAAGACCCAATAGAGAAGTAAGCTCTACCATCATGTGCTAATGAAAATGTGATCCGTGATCAATGAAAATAGCTTGAGGGACGCCAAAATACGCTATGACATGGTTAAAGAGGAACTGAGCATCAATTATATTATCAACATTATATGTGGGCATCACCTTGACCCATTTAGTAAAATAGTTGACAATGACAATGATATAGATATGCCCCCAGCCAAGTGAGGGTTATAGGTCATGAATCTAATGCCTTGTTTAGCGAAAGGGCCAACAGTAACAGCTGGGTGTAAGGGTGTTAGCGGGGAACATTGTTTATGGTTATAAATCTAACATTCGTGGCACTTTTGAATTGCCAAAATACAATCTTTGAAGATAGAAGGCTAGAAATAGTTGGTGCGAAGGATCTTTTGAGAAGTGGCATAACCTAACATGTGCCCACCACCTGTTCTATAGTGGCAGTCATTCAAGAAGAGTTCAGCCTCTTCAATTTTTAGACATCTGCGAAGAACAGAATCAACACTGACTCAGTACAACATATCACTAATAATCCGATAAGGTTGGGACTGATGCCAGATGCGACATCAGTTAGATCAAGAGAAATCATATCAGAAAGTATGGGTCTGAAGATAAACAATAATATCTCTGTACCATGGGTCGAGAGTACTGATAAGAAACAAAGTTTCATCAATAATTTGATCACTAAAATTAGTGGAGGTGTTTGCAGAAGGAAGGGCACAAATCAATTCGGAAAACAATAGTGACTTCTTTGATTTGGTGGCAGTAAACTCCAAATAAAACTCTTATAGGATAATAATCCATTTAGATTATTTTCCCCCAAGAAACTTACGAGCCATAATATAACTCATGGAGTTGTAGTCATAAATCATTGTGGTCTTTCGTAGAAGAATATAATGGCAAAATCATTGAACAACATGGATTGTTGCCAAGGCAAGTTTCTCTACATGAGAATATCTTGTTTTTGTGTCAATACAATTTTGACTCAAATAATATACCACATGCTAATTTCCATCATCATCATCCTAGACCAAAACCATAGTAATGGTGCTATTAGTCATGACCAAGTATAAGAAATAATCATGGTGGTAGTCAGGGGGATGCAATAAAGGAGCATTTATGAGTGTCTACTTTAGAGAAACGAAGGATTCTTTGGAAATTTCATCCAAAATGAATGGGATCCCCTTCTTAAGCAAGCAAGTAAATCCCTTGGAAAGATCAACATAATGAGGGACAAAGCGACGAAGGAAATTGCCCTTCCCTTGCAAATTCTACAATTGGTGCAGGGATGAAGGAGGGGGTAGATGTACAATAGCCTCTACTTTGAAAGGATCTATTTATATGCCTTCTTGGGACACAAGAAAACCAAAGATTTGACCAAATTTGATGCAGAAGGCACATTTGTGTGGATTGAGACGAATATTATAGTGTCGACAACATAGAAAGATTGCTCGAAGATGGTCTAGATCGTCATGATGATTAGCAGAATCAGTTGGTAAGTCATCTAAATAAGGTTGAACCCATGTTTAATATCATGAAAGGAATATGAAATCGCTCTCTTGAAGGTAGGACCAACATTTTTGAGACCGAAAGGGAGCTTCTTATAAGAAAACTTTCCCCATGGATAGATGAAAGCAGTTTTGTGTTGATCAACAGGTAATATTTTAATCTAGTTATAACTAGAAAAACCATCCATAAAATAAAATATCTCACTCTCAGCGCACTCATCAATGATCGGACCAATAAAGGGATTGGGATAATTTTATTTAGTGCACGCATGATTAATATCGTGGTAATTAATATAAACTTGTTTTTTATTATAACGTATATAATTTAGAGAACATTAAGGACTAAATTTATTATTTTCTATGATATTTTTTAATCCTCTTTAGGTTTCATGTTCAAACATTATCGAGAGGGGTTAAGAGTGAGTACCATCTGTGGAAAAGTAAACTATCCCAAAAGAATTAAAGATTAATATCTTGACATGAACATCTCATTGAGACTAAAAAAATTAAATAAATATACTTATAATGATACATGTTATAATGATTGATAATTAATATATTTATTAGTAAAATTTCCCTATTAATATATGAATATTAAATAAATATTTTGATTATTTTAATTTTTACTTTCATTCATTTATTGTTTTTATTTCCACCCATTACCTTTATTAATTGGTTTAATTCCTTTAATCCTTTTGACTTAGTTACAGGAGAACCCACAATAAAAACCATTTTTTGTCAATGTTTCAAATCCCAATAGGGATCCATCATGAGGGCTTCTTGAATGTTGATAGTAGAAGAGCTCAAATCAAATATTTAAATAATTTTATCCTTAATAGTTTTGGTAAAATCACATTATTTTTTATAAAAATAACTTTTAGTTATTACTCTTTGTAGCCTAGACACCCCTTGGAAGTGTCATTCCCCTAAAGTGGCTTCCATCATCAACCCCTCGTCATGAGTTTTGAAAATATGACTTGGTGGGGACTAAACTCCATACAAATCAACCAGTCTACGCCTCATGGGTGATTACACGTGTTTACTTTGAACTACAACTTCTAGAATTATAATTTAACTATCAATAATTATTAAGTATATGGTAGATATTTAACCTCCATAGAATACTCTAGAATGTTTAAAGTAGTATACACAAAAAAAAGGTTGAGATTTATCTCCAAGTAGCTATGCCATTTTTTTAATTAAATTGATTAATTAAAAATAATTACCATATAAACAAATGTCATAAGAAGTGAGTTATGGTTTTTGGGAATGTGGTATTGATAATCCATGGTGTTATAACAAAGTCTATTTACACATTGAGAATATCCATGGTAAAGTGAGGATGATTAAGAATCATATTCCATGCTTTTATAAATGTATATATGTTTAACTTATATACTAGCATAGCCATATAAATTAAATGATTTTCCATAGACATTAATCCATGATCATCCAAACACTTACATATGATATATATCATATTACTAAAATAAAATAAAATAAAACATAAAAATTAACTAATTTATAGCTTTATTTGAATGATTATTATTATCAAGTATAGAAAGAATTAGTATATAAATTAAGCATTTATACAGTTAAAAATACATGTAACAAGATTCTTAACCATGGATATTTACCCTCAAATTATTATGGATATTCTTAATCTTAAATAAGCTTTGTTACAATACCATGACTTATCAATATCACATGCCCAAAAAACCATAACTCATTTCATATGAGACTTGCTCATATGAATTTTTTTAAAATTGATCAATTTAATTAAAAAGACAAAAAAGGCATAACTACTTTGGAGATCAATTTCAGCCTTTGATTTGTGTATGCTACTAAGAATATCTTAAAATGTTTCATAGAGGTTAAATCCATACCATCCACCTAAAAATTATTGATAATTAATTTAAAATTTTGGAAACTCTATTCCAAAATAGACACATATAGGTGTAATTAATTATTTTTAGTATTTATTATCAATAATAGTAATTATTTAACATAAAGTTACAATTTAGTTAGTTTTATGATTTTTTTAATTTTAGCAACCTGAGGTGTATCATGTAATAAGATTTTTTATTTTATTATGAATTGATTCCTATCGTCATTTACAAATTATTTTATTTAGCCATACCTATTATAAGTTTTCGAAATTTTCTAGACATATTTTGTGGTCAATTTTTCTTAAGAATCCCATAGGGATTTGTTGGAATCGTAGGCTGTATTTGTGAACTCTCCACAATATGTGAGTACCCTAGGTATTTTTTACGGCACCCAATCCATATATCTAGTCAAAAACACATTTTAAACACCTAAAATTATTTCATCGAGCCAAAAACTCCAAAATATATAATAGTTAGTGTTGGATTTGTGGGCCCTAACCTAGGTTCAACATTAGTTAGCCAAACAAATCCCTACACTACTGGCCCTTTCAACATCAGCCATTAGTCACCTAAAGTTCAAAAAAACCATCAAAAAATGACCTCTATGGCCCTTTTTGGACACAAAGGAACCAATGTTGGGAGATGCCACCTTTGAGTGGGCAAATGACCTGCAAATGCAAAAATTCAAGATGTTCCGGGAACTAGACAAGCAAAGCTTTCCAATGAGCCGTCATGGGCTCAATTTGGCTAAGGGGAAGGCCTCCAAAATCAGCTAACAAGTGGCACTACACATAGGACAGGTGGCGCTACGCATAGAACCCGTTTGCTCAAAAATCCAAATTTCGCCTAGTTTTTCTACAATTTCATTTTTTCTCTCGTTTTGGATAAATTTATCATTGAAAATGATGCTATGCCATGTAAATGTAAATTGAAAATGAACTTAGAAGGTATATTCATCATTTTGAAGTGGTTTGGGGGTGAGTGAAACAGTTTCCATGGTTTTAGTGGCAAGTTGTTCCACTGCCTATATTTCTATTCTTAGTTTAGATATGGTTGAAACTACGCCTCTCTTCATGGATTCAACCACTGAAGGTCATCATGAGTTGTTTTATGCCTATATTATGTATTTTCTTCCTCATTTGTAAAGGTTGGACTCTTGTGGATGCTTTGAGCTACATTGTACATCTCTATAGCAGTTTAGCAAGGAAAGAAACCAAGATTTGCAGCTATTTTTGTGGGATTCTTGTGGTAATGTAGTTTTTCATTGTTTCTCCTTCTATCATTAGTTTTTCTCATGTGTATATGTGCCAAAATATATTTCATTCTTCTTAACTAAATGAAATCAAGATAGATAGGTAGAATACATTGGTAACAGTGCTCTGCCTTGGGAATACATTTAGATTTTGATGTTTTCAACTGTCTGAAGAGGAATCATGATCCTTGCATGCCCTCCTCAAATCCTCACCAGTCTTATACTTACCATCTCACTTAATTCAAAGTGCCAAAACACCTACCTACCTCACCCCATAGAACACCCTGCAATTCTAACTTGATGTCCCGAACCCAAAGCTACCTTATCCATTTGCTCTAGCAACAAAACCTTCAAAATCAACCAAAAACCCTAGAGCTACTATACCTAGCCTAAAATCCATATTTAATTCATTCATCTCAACTGAGATTGACAAGGAGAGAGCCCTCTCCCGACCTGGTAGGGCTAGCTACCAGGTTAAGCTTGGTTTGTGGTTATCCTAAGATTGCCTCCCTTTAGCCTGAGGTCGATCTAGGCACTAATAGACTGCATAGTCGACAAACTACTGCCAATCGTCCCTACTTGCAGGCTTTTGCAACTATCCGCCTCTAATCACTGCAACGATTTATTTATTTTTTCCATTATCGCAAAACCACAACTGTCATTTTTCTACACCATCACCATTTTCCATCCGCATGAATTCCACCATTGTCACAGTGGCAACCAAAGCCACTATTCGCTCGAATGACTATCTAGAGTCACTACATTCATCTTTTCCCTTCCTCATAGTTGTCACCATTGGATGCTCAACTGTCATTGGATGCTCCATCCTCCATTTTCACGTATCAATTCTTCCCCTTTATCCTACAATCACATATTTTCGTACTACAGTCGCATCTTCTCATATCTTTATTGCCACCCATCCGTACAATCATATTTTTTAATTTTCCAGTCTATAAATTAAATTCCAACTTTACTCTTAACCATTGATTTCCCTCATCGAGTCAGAAGAACACGAACTAAAGAAAGCACTATATTAAAAGGATTATATAAAGGGTTCGTAAAATTAAATAATTGTGCCATATCAATTTAAGAAAAAGTTAAAAGAAAGGGAGAAAAAGGTTTTAAAAAAATAATTAGATAATAATATATATTAATTATATATATATATATATATATATATATATAATATATATATATATATATATATATATAAAGGAGTTTACTTTTAAAAGGGATCAAACGATTTAACGAAAAGTAAAAGAGATTACTTTGAAAAAAAAAGATGGATTGATTCAATTAGATATTAATATATTAATAAATTCTATTCTATATTAATATATAGTTACAATTAATATATTTTAAATAATATTAATATAAAACTATATTATATAATATCAACATAGTTATATATTAAACAAAAAGAATAAAATATATATTAAGAAAGAATAAAATAAAAAGGGCGCTTACATAACCCCTAAGTTCATCTTGACAAAGCAAAGAAAGAAGTCAAAATGAGTTCCACACAAGAGTCACTATTTTGGACTAAATGTCCATCTTATCTAAATGTAATTGGATATACATATACTCAAAAAAATTGGGATTTAAATTGTCCAAGGTGTGGAAGACTATTTAATACAGAAGAACATCAATAAAATGAGAAAATGCAAATAAAACTATTAAAGGAAGAGGTCACGAAGCTTCAACAAAAGAGTGAAGCCTCGAGAAGAGATGTAAAGATTTCGCAGAGCGGTTTCAGGCAAAATCAACAGAATGCAACAAAGAAATTTTGCATCTAAGAAACCACAATGAAAAACTTCTTGCACAAGTAAAAAAGTGTAAAACTAAGAAGCACAAGTTAGAACAAGAAAAAGAGGGTTTTGACAAAAAAATTCAATGAAAGTCTATCAAAGAAAGAAGAAGAAAATTTCCGTTTTAAAAGCCTTAATCAGATATTATTAGAACAAATCAAAAGTCTAGAAAATGATGAGGCTACTAAGAATAAAGTCAGCAATTCAGAAAAGGATGAGCTTGTACGTTTAAGAAATCATAACCAAACCCTACTTACGCAAATAAAAAAAATTTAAAAATGACAAAATATCGTTGAATGACAAGTTAGAACAACTTCAAGGTGAAGTACTGAAGTCCTCAATCATCTCAATCCAAGTTGAAGATAAGGGAATAAATATTGATCGAGTCAATATCACAAGCAAGGAAGAAGATGAGTCTAGAGAAGTTAAAACATATGCAGAAGATACAATCCAAACAATGGACATTCCAAATGATGATTCAGTCACCAACTTAACAACAACATTGCCTAAAGAAAATTAGGGATCAGCCACTAATATGATAAAGGAAAGCCAAACCAAAGGAGATGTGTATCGACATCCAAATCACAAGAGTAGACCTTCCAATCAAGCTACATACCAGTATCTCTTAGAAAATAAACAACAAAATTATGTTCACAAGGATACTGAAGCTTGCAAAATACAGTCTTATGATAAATATTCTTCAGTCAATTTGTTTCCAGAGAAGATCAATCTAGGTTGGTTTGATCCCTTCTCCATGTGACAATTTTGTTTGTCACTTAGAGGATCATATCAACTAGTATCAACGAAGTTGACAATGCCGAAATGAGAAGACATTCGAAGAAGGAAAATAGATCAAGTCTTTCATCAGTAAGCTTTGAGGACAAAGCTTTTTGAAGGGGAAGGCTATGTTATGAATATAATTCATAATAAAATAATAAATGTAAATATAAATATAAATATAATAAACAATAAATAATTAATTAATGATTAGTTATTTAACAATGAAAAGGCATGTCTTAGAGACATGCTTGTTCGTGAAAGGTACTTACCTGGCTATATATACAAGACCCTCATTCTCATTTGTAATCATTCGTATTCATTCATTTTAATATATAATATTTGTATCCTCATGGATATCTTTATATTCCATGTCTTCTGGAGTAATTAATCTATAAGAAGGAACTTTGTTCACTTCACTCACCCTCGAGTCACTCTGCGGATGTGGAGATTGTTATGAAACCAGCTCAAGAAAAGATAGAAAAGATAGATCAACGCCAGAATTCAGCCTCTTCAAGGGGGCAACCTCCTTTACATTACATAAATGAACAATTCTTTGATGGTTCAAATGACCAAACCTCTTTTCTATATATAGGAGTCTAAGCAGTCACAATATAACCCAGCGGACCTAACAATAATAATATAAAGCCGCAAAAATAACAATAGAGGGATTCTATGGGGCACAGTAGTAACAATATGGGGATAATAGGGGCACAACAATATTAATAAGGGATGCAACTACAATATTAATGGGGTAGTCACTAGTATTATAGGGATCCAAAATGCCCCTCTCCTTCAAAAAAGTGTTATCTTCAATGATTGAGTAGTTATGGATGCTTCTGTATAAAATTCTCACACTCCCATGTGGAATCTTCAGTGGATAAGTTCTTCCACTTGATAAGATACTCCGAAATTGATTGATTTCATAGTTGTCGAGTTCTTGTTTCTGTGACTACTTCCAGTTCCAATATAATTTTTCCTTCCTCATCAAGTTATTTCAATATTGTTTGAACTGGGAGTTTGTAGCCTATAACCTTCTTTAAACATGAAACATGGAAATCTGGGTGCAATCGAGAAGCTGCAGGAACCTCTAATTTGTATGCCATAGTACCAATCTTTTGCAACACCTTGTATGGACCATAATACTTTGGTGATAATTTATTATCCTTCTTAGCTTGCTTGAGGGACATTTGCTTATATGGTTGTAGCCATAGGAATACCCAATCACCTACATCAAAACTACTTTCGTTGTGATGTTGATCTGCCTGTTGTTTCATTCTATTATGTGCCAACACGAGGTTATCCTTTGAGAGTTGCAGGACTTGTTGTTGATGTTCGATGTGATGTTCCACTACTTGAACCTTAGAATTTTCTCTTAAATATGATGTGATGGATGATGGCTGATATCCATAAAGTGCCATAAATGGGGTCATTGTTGTTGCTGTATAGAAGGAAGTATTATACCACCATTTAGCCAGAGGCAACCATTTGACCCACTGTGTCTGTTTATTAGATACAAAGCAACGAAGATATCCTTCCAAACATTTGTTTACTATATCAGTTTTCCCATCAGATTGAGGATGATAAGAT
>APFE030176183.1:52903-98228 GCA_000404065.3 Pinus taeda
GTTCTTGAAAATTAAAAGCTATTGTACCCAAGGATTGTAGCCATTGGACTCCTAGTACAACATCAGCACCTCCCATTGGAATAGAAAGCATGGGGCTAGTCAATACATATTCTCCCATCGATAGCTTGATATTATGGCACTTTCTAGAGCAATTTATTGTTCCTCCATTTGCAACCATCACTTGACACTCTGGTGCCGGATATAAGAGCAATTCAATTCTTTTGCTAACTTACAATCAATAAAATTGTGGGTACTTCCTGAATCAATCAACACTATTACCTTTTTCTTCTTGATTTGTCCTTCTATCTTGATGGTTTGAGGAGTGGTAATTCTAGCCAATGCATTACAAGATATGGTCAGATCATTTATTATTTATCTAGGCTTTGTTCTTGGAGTATATCCTCTTCTTTTGACCTTTCTTGCTCATTTTCTTCTTCCTCTTTGCAATCTATGTAGAATAATTTCTTCTCAGCACACTTATGACCTTTAGTATATTTGCTATCACAACTGTAACAAAGCCCTTTTTCTCTTTTTTCTTCCAATCATTGTGGTGTCAAACTTATAGGTTTTGGAAGACTAGGGGCAAAAACACTTCCATCTTTATAGTTGTGAGTGGTATGCTTCTTGGTTGCCATAATTTTGCTTTCCATTTTTCTTTCTAACTTGAATGCCTTCTCTAATGAATCAAGTTCCCAAAGGCGAACATCATGTTGGATATTATCCTTTAAAGTTCCTATGAACACATCAATCCTATGCTCCTCTAGAATATTTTTACCCTTATGTTCAATTTTTGGAACTCCTTAATGTGCTCCATTATTGAACCCTTTTGTTTGAGACTTATCAATTGGCTAAAAAAAGTGTTGCTTTTTGTATCCTCATGATGTGCTATCAATTCTTCCGTAAACATTTCCCAAGTGATAATTTGTTTATGAGAGCAAAGTCGTTGATACCATACAAACTGATTTGGTTCCAAATATAGAGTTGAAATACGTACCTTTTGTGTGTTTTTCACATTATTGAGATCGAAAAATTGCTTCATCTGTAATATCCATGTTGCGAGATCCTTGCCATCAAACTTCCTCATATCGATTTTTGGAATATGGTGGCTCTTCGATCCCACATTAGATTCTATAAAATCATGATTAACATTTCTTTTGTTCGCATTATGAGTTTCCTTTACAACCTTTTCACCATTAGTAAGTATTTCTTGTAGAAAATTTGTCAAATCTATCTTCAAATTTGCCATGTCTGTCTTCAAGTCTGTCTTCAAATTTGACATGTCTCTCTTCAAATCTGTCTTCAAATCTATCTTCAAATTGTCCATCTTAGCTTCCATGCCCTTTATCTTAGATTCCGCGCCATTTATCTTAGCTTCTATTAGCTTTTGTGAGTGTGACATTTGTTGCACTTGTTCCTGTAATTTTGATATATCATGTAGCATTTCTTCCTCTTCTTCATGATTCATGCTAGATCTTTCAGGTTGCTTACTAGATATTTGCATTTTCTTTCCTCGGGGCATCAGGTATTGATAATAATGCTCAACTATGACCTTTGAATTCCTTCAAAATAAATTTTCAAACCAATCTTAAGCAAAAATTTAAAAGAATCTACACACCTTTTATCACTTTGTAGGAGCTTGATATTGCCTTTGATGTATCTCTATACTTTCGGATCATCTAGTTCTGGAATTGAAACCTATAGTAGCCCTCTATGTCCTCTTTCCAATTCCACCAGTCTGATCCAAATTGGATTCTCCAAGGAAGAGTTATGCAAAATCTCTCACAATGACTTGATTATAGACTAGTTCAGTAGATCGAACTTGTACGACATGCCACGAGTCATTGTTTCGACCTCTGGCTCTAAAAACTAAATACAAGAAACTACAGTCCGTCCTCTTTGTATACCTTCTTACGAAATTTCAATCCGATGCTCAAAGAGAAAGTTATGACGATTTTCTCCATGTCACCTATTTGGAATGTAATTCAAGAGTCTGCAAAAAAGACCAACTTCCGCAGATCATATCTCAACAAATATAGTGCGAAAAGATCTAACATTCGGATCCGAGATTTATCGCAATTTCTTCTCAAATGGGTTTTTCTTTAGCTTCTGAAAAATCGCAGAAAAAAAATTATAGCGAAAATACCACGATGAACTGTTTGGAGCAGCGAAACCCTAGAATCCAAAGCTCTGATACCAAATGTTATGAAACCAGCTCAAGAAAAAGATAGAAAAGATAGATCAACGCCTTAGAATTCAACCTCTTCGAGGGGGAAACCTCCTTTAAATTACATAAATGAACAATTATTGGATGATTCAAATGACAAAACCTCCTTTCTATATATAAGAGTCTAAGGAGTCACAATATAACCCAGCCGACCTAACAATAATAATATAAAGCCACAAAAATAACAATAGAGGGATTCTATGGGGCACAGTAATAAAAATATGGGGATAATAGGGGCACAACAATATTAGTAAGGAATGTAACTACAATATTAATGGGGTAATCACTAGTAATATAGGGACCCAACAGAGATCTTGGCGTGAAGACATCCTAGCTTGACCAATGTAACTGCCACTTCAGCAGTGCACTATGCGGCTGCCTTCTTTACTTATTCAACCAACTGCTCTATCACTAGTCCTAAACTATCAGCCTAAAGCTTCTGCAGAGTTGCTTGCAGATTAGAAAGCTTGCCTTCAATGGAGGTCATGCCCAAATAAGCTTCGTCCAACTAGGGCTTCAACTACGCCTTCAACATTGCCTCTTTGAGTTGTGTTGCATCTACCTATTCCTTCAATGTTTTGGCCTCCTACAACTTCGCGAGTCTCTGTGTGAGAGCGATGATGCATGTTGTACCTTTTTCTTCGTCATAGTGTTGTTGTAGTTCTTGCACCTCTATCTCCAACCATTGTAGATTAGGATCCTCCTGCAGACTCGTCAACACCTCGAACAACTATTCAAAAAGCCATGTGCAGTCTACTACTGCACTATCTACCGTCAATATCACCTCTGTGACAGAAGTTGCACATTGCTCCTTTACTTATGGCAGATTTGAAGGCTAGTACGTCAAATGTAAATCTGCAATCTATAGGTTTAGCTCCAACTAAAGCTTAGCCAACTCCGTGCGAGTGTCGCACACCCCTGTATCAAGCTTGCGAATGTGCACCTCGACTGGTTCTCCCTCGAGAATGGCCAACTTCGGGACCATTTGGCATGCCTCCTCCATGACCTGAGCTATGTGCTCATTTCAATCAGTTACCTTGGTCATAGTGGTGATGGCAGAGTCTTGTTGTAGGGCCATCTGCACATTATTGATTTGTTGTTCATTGATCACCTGCACGGTGCGTTGTTCGTGAGCCCTCAACTTCGTGATCACGCCATCCTGGAGGACGTCGAATGCCTCACTAGGAAGTGTTGCCAAGTTCAACCCCACTCCCTTGAGGGTGCTGACAGTGGGCCTGTCAGCTTCGTTTTCTATGGTCAGTGCTCCATCCAGCAACACTATCGCTTGGGAGTCCTTCGCACACAGCATCTCGGCAGCTTCTGAAGTATCGATAGTGAGGCTAGTGGACACCATACTAGCCTATGATTCATGGATCTACAACTCATGTAGACCCATCTGGATGGCCCACAATAGTTTTTTTTGCTACTGCTTGAACTGCTACAGTACCTCCACAGTGGCATCCTGCACCGTATCTCCAATCTCATTCAAATATCCCTCTGTTAGGGTGATTGGGTCCAACGACATATTACTGGCCTTGGATTTCTCCTGTGGCCCCACTTTTTCTTGTTCTCTTGAATATTTGATGTGGTAAGACGCCATCTGCAGCTCCACTCCATGTTGCATTGTTTGCTCATTCCTTTCTTCCTTTGTTTTGGGCAAAGGCGACCTCGCACCTTTGTTAGAGCCATGATCTGTTTCGTCTGTCTTCTTTTCGGCCTACTGGGTGGCATCATGCTCTACCTGGGCCTTGGAAATAGCCTCCTTCTTCCTCTTTTTGACCAGCTACACCATCTTAAGCTTGGCCTCCACCATTTTGTGTTGCGCGGTGGACTTGCTCGACCCCACCACCAAGTATGAGGCAATGTGCTACTTTGTCGGCCAGCGCGTTGGCATTACGATTCAGGTTTGGCACTATCACACAGGTGTTGTCCTTGATGGAAACTCACTCAAGTAGGAAAATCACTGTTCAGGCTCTCAAAATGATAGAAAATGAGATACCTGCAGGTGCGGTTAACAAAAGCTGCGGACCCGCAAGTGCCCTGAACAAGAAGTGCAGACATACCTGTAGGTTCTCCGAACAAAAGGTGCGGGCGTCAAATTCACTCACTTCAATGAAGAGAAGTGTGCACACATGGGAATTTTTATGATTGATCCATAGTATTTAGTCCGAAGTACATGATCCTGTGGTTTTGGTCCATGGTATAGCATCTAAATTATTGAACCCCGGTTTTGGGTCCCTTGTATTGGTTTTCTATGGTTTTGATCCACGGTTTGAGTAAGGGCTTGCCTATAAAAAGGAAAGGAGATCTTTTGGCTAGTCACTTGTGAAAATTGAATATCTTAAGATCTGAAATTTTGGGTGATCGGTTTCAAAAGCTAGATCTAAATCATGGTGAAAACTGTAAATTGTAAGGCGGATCTATCGATACGTCGTAATCTCTTTGGCGCATGATCAGATATGTGGATCTGACAGTCTATGGCACATTGGAGGACTGATAATTTGGTTCTATTAGGAGGTCCTCAGGTGATCCACAACGCAGGTGCGGGGGTACGCAGTGCAGCAGAAGGCATAGGTGCGGAGGTATGCAGTGCAGCAGAAGGCATAGGTGCGGAGGTACGCAGCGCAGTAGACGGATCAGGTGCGAAGGTACGCAGCGCAGTAGACAGATCATGTGCGAAGGTACGCAGAGCAGCAGAAGGCGCAGGTGCGGAGGTGCGCAGCGCAGTAGACTGATCAGGTACGGAGGCGCGCTGTCGGGTAGACAGTGCAGGTGCGAAGCTGCGCAGTCTAGACACAGAAGAATTGCGGATATTCGTAGGTTTCTATTGGTGAAATTGCGGACTTTTCTTGAAATATTTTTTGGCTGCCTTTTGTCTATTGCTGCAGAGTTCTAGGTTTAGATTATCGGTATTTCTTTTCTAGTTACTGCATTCTGAGAGGCTATTGGCTGATTCATTAGTTGATAGTAAAAGGAGATTGGTTGATTCACATGTACTTGATGATTATTTGATGTTCATGGATCCAGTATGAAAATTAATGAAACGTGGTCCTTGGAAGAAAAGAAGTAGGTCAGCACCTACATACTAGTAACTCAGCTAGTACAAGAGCTAAGGGGGTTGTAGCTCCCTTCCAGGAGAGACTGGAAAACAAGATAGGGTTGTAGCTCTCTCCAGGTTGTAGCTTGCGTACTGGTAAAGGATTGCACCAGTACAGAATCATTGTAAAAGAAGTTTCTAATTGAAAGAAGATAGAGACACATTGCAGCAGGTGGTTTTCACCCACATTGGGTTTCCCCCTTATATCTGGTGTTCTTTGGTGTGACTGTCTGGTTTTTTTCTTGTTCCTGTTCATTATTATATATTGGCATTCAAATTAATGGTCAAAATCTGAAGAATAAATTAAATTATAAATCTAGGAGGAATATTGAAAAGAATTTGATAATACTGATTCACCCCCCCTCTCAGTATTATTTCCAACAATTGATATCAGAGCAGGTCCTTCAGAAGAAGCTTGATCGCTTGAAGGAAGATCTTTCATCATGAGAAACTATGAGAGGGAAGCATCAATCAGGCCACCAATTTTTGATGGGACAAAATTCATATATTTTAAGGTAAGAGTCACTGCTTATCTTCAATCTCTTGGTACAGAAGTCTGGGATATCATAGATACAGGGTACACCTTTCCGTCAGCAACACCTACAGATCCGGTTGGTAAGAAGCAATATGAAACAAATGCAAAGGTTGTTAATACTCTATTAGTATGTCTATCTCAATCAGAATTCATCAAGGTTATGTAGTATAAATCCGCAAAAGAAATATGGGACAAGATTGTTCTGAGCTATGAAGGAGATGAATAGGTAAAACGAGCAAAACTTCAAACCCTCAGAATTCAGTATGAAAATATCAGAATGCACAATGATGAAAGTGTGGCTAACTATTTCCTTCGTGTAGATGAGATTTTTAATTGTATGAAAAACTTGGATGAAGAAGTAAAAGAGGTTGTTGTGGTTGAAATGGTTCTAAGATCCTTGTCCCCTAAATTTGAATCTAAAGTTTTTGCTATAGAAGAAAAAGAGAATCTACGAAACCTCACTATGTCACAGCTACATGGAATTCTGGCCGCTTAGGAAATGAGGAAAAGCTGCTTTCAAGGCTTCGGGCAAAGGAGATTACTATGAGTCAAGACATCTATCAGAAGAAGATGAAGAATCAAATTTTGTTAAGAACCTTCAACGGGGTGTTGGAAGATTCAAAGGTAAGTTACCTTTCAAATGCTTTGCTTGTGGAAGAGTCGGTCACTATGCTGCAAAGTGTCCACATAAAGATAAGCTTGATAAAGGTAAGGAACCTATCATATGGAACAAGAAACAAAATGTAAATAAGAAAAGTTATTACACTCATGAAGACAGTGATGGAATTTCAAATAGTGACGAAGATGAACAAGGTAACAATTATAGACTCTTAATGGCTTTTGAAGATGATGATTTTATGGATGCTATAGATGAAGAAGGTCGTTATGAAGAAATTTCTAGACTCAAAATATATTAGAAGAGAAGAATGTGATCATTGATACTCTTCAATTCCAACTTGCTGAAAAGGAAAAGCTTCGTGAAAAGTTAGAATGTGAAATTGTTGGTCTTATAAAAGAGATTGAGAAAATAAAAGCTCTTAATCTTAGATTTGTTAAAGGATTAGAAACTCTAGATGAGATTATCAATGTACAACGTTCTCCACTAATCAAGACAGGTCTGGGGTATAATGAAGAAGCATCTCAAGTGCAACAACCATCCACCTCCAAAAGTTATCTTGATGCAGCAAGGAGGAGTGAGCAAAGCTCAAATAAAAATCACGAGGTAAATCAGGGACAATTTACCTCAAGAATGAACAAAGACTACCAGGTAAATCAGGGGCTATCCACCTTAAGGATGAACAGAAGCTACAACCAGCCACAGGTAAAATCTTCCCAACTTGCGTCAAGGATGGATGTCAGTAGAAACTACAATCGGTTGGTTGATAGATTTGATAACCGCAGGAGTTTATTCAATGGCCAATGTTTTTCTTGTCATAAATTTGGTCACAAAGCAGCTCAGTGTGTTGCCTATAAGACAATCATGACTAGAGAAGCTCAAAAACAAAGGAGCATGACTGTGATCAGAACCTACAATAAATTTTCTACTCTTGAAAATGAAATAGAATGCTCTATTTGTAACAACTTCGTTCATGAAGATTCTGAATGTAGGAGCTGGTTTCGGCAGACAACTCAGAAGGAGCAAGCCTCAAGTGTCAAAACATGGAGAATGAATGAACCAAAACCAGAGAGATGTGGTATAGCTTTATATGCAGAAGGGAAAGAAAATCAATGGTACATTGATAGTGGTTGTTCTAAACACATGACAGGTGATAAGGAAAAACTCCAATCATATAGTGCCTTAGAGAAGGAGAAGAAGGTATCTTTTGGAAATGACACCCCTGCGCTCATAAAAGGTAAAGGTTCTATTTAGTTGAAAGAAAAGGTCAAAGCTGGAAATGTTATGTATGTTGATGGGTTAAAGCATAATTTGTTGAGTGTCAGTCAGATGTGTGATCAAGGAACAGAGGTAATATTTCTATCAAATGGATGTAGTGTTTGTGATCTTGATACAGGAAAAATAGTGATCAAAGGCGTAAGGACTCCAAATAATTTATACATATTCAAAGGAGGACAACATCAATGCTATCTAAGGAAGAACGATGAACATTGGTTATGGCACAAAAGATTGGGGCATCTTAGCTTCTCACAGATAAGGAAAGCATGAAAATACCAGGCAGTTCGTGGTCTTCCAGACATCAGAATTCCAGACAATACAATTTCCAAATCATGTCAGTTTGGTAAGCAAACCAGAACTAACTTCACTGAGAACGAAGGATCAGCTAGTAGGCCACTTAAACTTGTTCATACTGATGTATGTGGCCCATCTAGGAAAAGGTCACCTCGAGGAGAAGAATATTTCATATTATTCATTGACGACTTTTCGAGGATGTGTCGGATAGGACTTATGAAGCACAAAGATGAAGCCTTTGAAAAGTTCAAATCATTCAAAGCCCTGGTGGAGAACAAATTAGATCACAAAATAAAATGCCTCAGGTTTGATAGAGGTGGGGAGTTTACATTGAATGAATTTTTCAACTTTTGTGAAGAACATGGAATAAGAAGGGAATTCTCTAAAGCTAGGACTCCTCAGCAAAATGGAGTGGTAGAAAGGATGAACATAACGGTTCAACAAATGGCTCGTGCTATGCTTGATGAGTCTAGAACTCCCACAACCTTCTGGGTTGAAGCCGCATTTGCTGCAGTTGTTATTCTCAACAAGACAAATATTCGGGTGAAGAGCACTCAAAATTCTCATGAGCTCTGGTATGGTGAGACTCCTTCGGTAAAACATTTCAAAATTTTTGGAAGAAAATGCTATATTAAAAATAATGATGAAAATATTGGCAATTTTGAACCTAGAGCAGATGAAGGTATTCTCCTTGGCTATTCTCCTCATAGCAAAGCATACAAATGTTACAATAAAAGGCTTGGAAGAATTGTTGACAACATTGATGTAGTAGTGGATGAAAAGGAAAACACTCCTAGGCAGGTAAGATCTGAAGACTTTGAAGATGATGAGGACTATCTATCACCCTCAAATCAAATTCATGATGAAGAAGAAACCCATGAGGCACAAGAGGAACAGATAAGAATAGAAGAAAAGACTCCACCTAGGTATGTTCAAAAGAATCATCGAGAATCTCAAATTTTGGGGAAAAAGGAGGCAGGCATACAAACAAGAAGAACAATTGCAGAAGCTTCAAGCTATTTGGCATTACTCTCCTCCACTGAACCAGAAAATGTAAGAGAGGCATGTAAAGATGAATGTTGGGTCAAGGTAATGTATGAATAACTTGAGCATATCAAAAAGAACAAAACTTGGGAGTTGGTTCCTAGACCAAAAGATAAGAACATCATAGGGATAAAATGGATCTTCAAAAACAAGTCGAATGAAAATGGGGAAGTAATTAGAAACAAGGCCAGACTTGTTTGTAAAGGGTATGCTCAACAAGAAGGAATAGACTTTGAAGAAACTTTTGCTCCCATTGCAAGACTTGAGGCCATCAGAATGTTCCTTGCTCTCTCTAGCTTTCAGAAGTTCAAAGTATTTCAAATCGATGTGAAATCAGCCTTTCTGAATGGAGACTTAGAAGAAGAAGTGTACATTGAGCAACCAGATGGTTTCATCCTTGGGAATGATCCAAATCTTGTATGCAGACTAAAAAAGGCTCTCTTTGGTCTCAAACAGGCTCCAAGGGCTTGGTACTATCGGTTGGACAAATACCTTCATCAACAAGGTTTTTTAAAAGGATCAACAGATAGCAATCTTTATATAAAAATTGAAAATAACAAGTTGCTAATACTTTTTGTGTATGTAGATGATATTATCTTTGGCAGTAATGAAGAAGCTATGAGTCAAAACTTTGCCTTGGTAATGAAGAAAGAATTTGAAATGTCTTTGCTAGGAGAGCTGACATATTTTCTTGGTCTACAAATCCAACAAAATGAAGGCGGTATCTTTTTATCTCAAACCAAGTACCTCAAGCACATCTTCAAGAAATATGGCATGGAAGATTCGAAACCAGTATGTACCCCTATGGTTACAAGATACAGCCTCAGTGCAAATGATGAATCAGCAGCAGTGCATCAACCAACCTATAGATCCATGATTGGAAGTCTGCTTTATTTAAAAAGTACCTGACCATACATCATGCACGCAGTGGGAATAGTTGGAAGATTTCAGGCAAATCCGAAGGAAACTCATCTTCAGGAAGTTAAGAGAATCTTCAAGTACCTTCAAGGAACTCAAAACTATGGCTTATGGTATCCTAGAGATACAAATCTCACACTTCATGCTTATACATATGCAGATTGGGTTGGAAGCGTGGATGACAGAAAAAGCACTCGTGGAGGTGCATTCTTCATGGGTTCTAGATTAGTATCTTGGTTCAGTAAGAAACATAGTTCAATTGCTTTATCTACAGCTGAAGCAGAGTATGTGGCTGCTACATCTTGTTGCACACAACTTCTTTGGATGATGCAAACTTTGTAGGACTTTCAAATCACTTGTAATCCACCTATCTCCATCCTATGTGATAATACAAGTGCTATCAGCATTTCAAAGAACCGAGTCATGCATTCAAAAACCAAGCATATACCTATCAAATATCATTTTCTTCGGGAACAAGTGCTTGAACAAAAGGTCAAGTTGGAGTATGTTCCGTCTAAGGAACGAGTTGCTGATATACTCATAAAACCACTGCCCAGGGAGACCTTTGAATACCTCAGGCAGAAGCTGGGGGTAGTTGATGCTTCATCTTGTTGTTGAATCTTATCTATTTCAGAGATTGTTGGTTGTACGCGAGTTTCATATGGGGTATACGTGTACAATCGCTGGTTTTTGGATTGGTCAAAGACCATCTAGCACAGGTTCAGGGAGAGCCTATATTCTTCTAATAATACATTGTTGGCATTATTTTAGACGATCTTGGAGGAGAAAGTACAGAAGGAGAACATGGATGCTAATCTTAATATTGTTGGTAATGTTTTGTCTCTATGTCTTATATCTATTTTGTTAAGGCCATTTATGGTGTATGGTGGATTATGGTTCTTCTTGAAGAAAATTTCTTTTGCACATCTGGCCTACAGTCAGGGGGAGCATGATCAACACAGCAGAGCATAGTTTTCAGCATGTTCTCAGGGGGAGCATAACCCTTTGCCCTTGATGACAAAGGGGAGAATGACTTTGAGGATCTTGGGGTTGCCATCAAGTCTAAAGGGGGAGATTGTTGGCATTATGATTCAGGTTTGGCACTATGGCACAGGTGTTGTCCTTGATTGCAACTCACTCAAGTAGGAAAATCACTGTTTAGGCTCTCAAAATGATAGAAAATGAGATACCCACAGGTGCGCTTAAAAAAATTTGCGGACCCGCAGGTGCGCTTAAAAAAATTTGCGGACCCGCAGGTGCCCCGAACAAGAAGTGTGGACATACCCACAGGTTCTCCGAACAAAAGGTGCGGGCATCAAATTCACTCACTTCAATGCAGAGAAGCGCGCGCACGTGGGAATTTTTATGATTGATCCATGGTATTTAGTCCGAAGTACATGATCCTAAGGTTTTGGTCCGTGGTATAGCATCCAAATTATTGAACCCCGATTTTGGGTCCCTTTTATTTGTTTTATATGGTTTTGATCCATGGTTTGAGTAAGGGCTTGCCTATAAAAAGGAAAGGAGATATTTTGGCTAGTCACTTGTGAAAATTGAATATCTTAAGATCTGAAATTTTGGGTGATCGGTTTGAAAAGCTAGATGTAAATCAGGGTGAAAACTATAAATTGTAAGGCAGATCTATTGATAGGTTGTAATCGCTTTGGCGCATGATCAGGTTTGTGGATCTGACAGTCTGTGGCACATTAGAGGACTGATAATTTGGCTCTATTCGGAAGTCCGCAGGTGATCCACAGCGTAGGTGCGGGGGTACGCAGCGTAGCAGAAGGTGTAGGTGCGGAGGTATGCAGCGCAGTAGACGGATCAGGTGCGAAGGTACGTAGAGCAGGAGAAGGCGCATGTGCGGAGGTGCGCAGTGCAGTAGACTAATCAGGTTCAGAGGTGCGCTGTCGGTTAGACAGTGCAGGTGCGGAGCTGCGTAGTCTAGACACAGAAGAACTGCAGATATTCACAGGTTTCTATTGGTAAAATTGCGGACTTTTCTTGAAATATTTTTTGGCTGCCTTTTGTCTATTGCTGCACAGTTCTCGGTTTAGATTACTAGTATTGCTTTTCTAGTTACTGCATTCTGAGAGGCTATTGGCTGATTCATTAGTTGATAGTAAAAGGAGATTGGTTGATTCACATGTACTTAATGATTATTTGACGTTCATGGATCCAGTCTGAAAATTAATGAAACGTGGTCCTTGGAAGAAAATAAGTAGGTCAACACCTACGTACTAGTAACTTAGCTAGTACAAGAGCTAGGGGGGTTGTAGCTCCCTTCCAGGAGAGACTGGAAAACAAGAGAGGGTTGTAGCTCTCTGCAGGTTGCAGCCTGTGTACTGGTAAAGGACTACACCAGTATAGAATCATTGTAAAAGAAGTTTCTAATTGAAAGAAGATAGAGACACATTGCAGCAGCTGGTTTTCACCCACATTGGGTTTCCACCTTATATCTGGTGTTCTTTGGTGTGGTTGTCTGGTTTTTTTCTTGTTCCTATTCATTCCTGGCATTCAAATTAATGGTCAACATCTGAAGAATAAATTAAATTATAAATCTAGAAGGAATATTGAAAAGAATTTGATAATACTGATCCACCCCCCCTAAGTATTATTTCCAACACAGCGATCAAGAACTGCTCAACCATGTCATCCATTGCCAAGTAAGGCAAGTCATGCCATGTCTGCTCTGGGTCCTTCCATGCCTTGATCGATAGGCGTTGAAAGTCTTCCTTGAACTCCACGTACTCCTGCAGTTTGGCAAACACAGTAGATGAAAATCGTAGTGTTATATTCATTTCCATCAAGATACAGAAGATCTTGCTATCCTTGATGCCCTGAGCATCCTTGGTCACCCACAGTGAAGCGTACTTCGTTGCTTCTGGCAGGAAGTCGAGGGGAATTGACTATCTTTTGGCAGCTCCAAGGCTACCAGGACAATGGACAGCGAGCACCACACATAATGGAAGGTCTTGCTGAGCTCCTATGACTTGCAGAAGTTTACAAGGAACTCACCATAGAGATAGCACACCCAATTAAACTGGACCCCTTCGGTGCATTGGGCTGCTACAGCGATGACTGGTGTTGGCACTTCATCTACACGACACTTCCTCATAACTTTTCTTTCCAAAATCTGCGTGGCCACCTTAACCGCAGGATCACAGATACTCGAGATAGCATAGCCTCGTGGCTTCTTCACAAGCTTGAATTTCTCCTTCATGGCCTCCGCAAGGGCCTGTTCGCCACCTTTTCTGCCAAACATCATGGCTGGATTTTCCATTGTATAGGGCAGCCGTGTGATCCTATGGATCAAATGTCGGTGATTGGTATCAGCTCCTCCAACCACAGACACCCATCATGCACCAAGAATAGGAGCTACTAGATGACCAATACTGTAATGGGTATGCGATTATAGTGTGGCACCCACAGCAGGTTGAGAAAATCTGCCTTGTCTACTCCCCTAAGCCACTTTCGTGGTTCCAATGCAGTCATGCCAGTGGTTTTGTGAACAACATGGTGCATTAGTTATTTTGTCTCCAAGTGCAGGAACTTCTCACTGTCAGCTAAGTCGCAATATTCTAGTTTCAATAACAAAACCTGCCCCAAGCATAGTCCTTCAAAAACAATCTCATGCGACAGCAAGGATATGTGCGAGATGACCTTGCTTTCATCAATGTCCTTTGGCACCTTAGTCTCCCTTGTATAGAGGGACTACTCGGGAAACTTAGTGATAGGGTCAGAACCCTCAACTTCAACTTCCTCCACTTCCACCCCCAAATCCTCATCATCCATCGGGATGTCCTCAATTTCTTCCTCCTCCGACTCCAAGTTAATGGTTTTTCCCTTTTCCTGTGCGATGGGCTTGTCCTTCAGTGGGTTTCTTCTAGGCGACACACGCACCAATATCTTAGCATGTGTACCCTTCTTATCCTTCAAACTCTCCTTGGTCAGAGTAGGCTATGGTTTAGGTGTCCATGGTGACTTGGGCACTATAGCTAGTAACTCTGCAACCTCTGGAACAACTCCCTCTACCTCCGTAACACCCTCCAACGTAGCCCCCTCGGATATCACTGCTTCAACGTCCATAGCTTTATATCCTAGGATAAAATCATGGATGAAATTGCAGTTGGACACTGGAAACTGATCAAACACTAGGAAATCAAGAAATCCTTCAAAGAATACGTGGGTTATGCACGTCTGAGAGCCCACCAACTCAATGTTCAAAATGCCAAGTGTTTTTTGTTGGGCCTCCACCTATAATTTATAGGCCATTTTGAATTCAAATCTGATCATTCCCCCCACATTTAGTTCATTAATGACAGATTGGTGGCATATTTCCAAGGATCTTACCCATAAATTTTGTCTTAAATGTTGGCCACCCACTCCATTTGGCCACATTCTTATCGTCAAATTATGAACAGTGAATTTAACCATCACTCTCTGGATATCTTGCGTGATTTTTCCCTAGGTAGCACAACTCTCTTCATGTTGTCATGAACACTGTGACATTTCCTCATTCCGCACAATCCTCCAATCGCGCAGTTACCCCACCCGAGCAGTGTAGTTTATAGTCCCACACCTCCTTTTAGTTGCCTGGAGCGCTAAGGCTATGGTACCTTCATATAGTCACCTGGCCAGATCATCGGTGTATGGCTTCAATCGACTACCATTCCCCTTTCCTAGGAAGGGATCTCCGTTCAACTTAACCAACTGAACTGCTCCACCATTGGTAATCTCCTTAATGACATAAGGCCCTAGCTAGTGAATTCTAAATTTCCCTGGAAATTTATCAAGCTTGTTGTCATATACAAAACCAGATAATTTACCTTAAAGGTGCGCAACTTAATGTGTCGATCATGCCATTCTCTTTCACACTGCTTTTGGACATGTTGGTGAAATCCAACCAGAAATCTTTCTTCCTCAAGCTCAGTAAGTTGTGCGAGCTTCTCTTCTGGGGCTCTGCGATCTGTCATACTCGTGAGTGCCGCTATGCATAGACTAGGCACAATGTACTCCATGGGCATCACTACTTCAACACCATATACAAGCCTAAAGGGTGTCTGTCCACTCAACTTTTTGCATGTCATTCGATAGGCCCATAGCACAGTGGGAATGCGCAGGTCCCAATCACTTCGCTGAGCATTGCAAACCTTGGTCAGTGCATTCTCCAGTACCTTATTGCATGCTTCCACCGTCCCATTAGACTATGGGTGATAAGGCGTGCGTTTCTAGTGATATACCTAAAATTCATTTGTCAATACATTGATCGTTTCATCTAGAAAGTGCATACCACGATCACTCATCAAAATCTTTTGAAACCCAAATTGCGTCAATACATACTCAAAGAGAAACTTCACAGCAGTTACACCCGTGCAATCCTTCATAGGCTGTGCCTCCACCCATCCAGTCAAATACTCAGTCGTGGTGATAATGTACCACGCTCCCATCTTCTTCCCTTGGGGTTGAGTGGGTCCCATAAAATATATCACCCATTTCTCGAAAGGTTGTAATATCATATGTGGGTTCAGAGGAAATTTATCTCTCCACATGGCCTACCAATCCTTTGACACACATCACATGCCTTACAATAAGCTTTTGAATCCTGATAGAGGGTTGGCCACAACAACCCTGTGCATAGAATCTTCTATGCAGTTACCCTTCCTGTGTAATGCCCTCCCGTGGCGCCCCCATGGGTGTCTGCGAGGATACTTCTCCTTTCAAAATCTAGTACTTATCATCATAATACTTCATCAGACCTCATTTTGTATGGATGTTCGGCATTGATAGAAAATTTTGTCGCGTGCACCACTAACTCCTTTTTCTGCTAGGTGGTGTAGCCTTCCAAGGAAGTTCTTGATGTTAGGAAGTGTATGATGTCTTCAAAGTGACAATCCACGATGTGCACTGCAAATAGTTGCACGTTAGGCAATCCCTCCTCCAATTAGTGGGCTCTTCCCCCATTTCAATGCGTGATAAATGGTCTGGTCCTGCGTTCATTCATCTAGGCTTCACAATAACTTCAAAATCTTACTCCTGGAACAATAAAAACCACCTACAGATTCTCCCCCCCAACACAAGCTTATTGACTAGGTATTTCAAAGTAGAATGATCCATATACATCTTAAAATGTCCACCTAGAAAATAGTGTCTAAACTTCTGGAGCACATATAACATGGTTAATCCTTCGCACTCAGTGGTGGAATAGTTCTTCTCAGCCTTGGATAACCTCTTTCTTGCAAAAAGTATAGGATGGTCCAAATCTCCTCCGTCAGCCTATGTTAGTACTACTCCTAGTGCTATACAGAAGCATCTGCATGTACATGAAACTCCTTCTTTCAATCTGGGAAGACTAAAATCGGTGCAGTGACCATTTTTCCTTTCAATACATCCAATCTTTTCTAACAGTCCTCGTTCCAAAAGACCATGACATCCTTTTTCAACAACTTCTCCATAGGCACGGAAATCTGGGTGTAGCCCTTGATAAACTTCCTGTAGCACCCAATATGTCCCAAGGTTGCGCATAGCTATTTCATACTCCTTGGTGCCCCCAAGTTAAGTATCACTTCGATCTTCACAAGTTCTACCATTAGTCCCTGTCTACAAACGACATGACCCAACAAAGTCCTAAAAGGAACACAAAACATACATTTCTTTAGATTTAGTGCAATATCATACCTTCAATAAGTATCTAGCATTAAGTGCAAACTTTCCACATGGTGTTTCATCAACCCAAACACAGTCAAGTCATCAAGGTACACCTCCAGAAACTTATGAATGAAGTCTTTGAATGTAGCAGTGACTACACGTGAAAAAATCATAGGCGCATTCTTTAATCCAAAAGGCATTACAGTGTACTGAAAACATCCCATTCAGTCATGAAGGTCGTCTTGCTTCTATCTCCAGGCACGATTTTGATCTGATGGTACCCAAAAAACCCATTAGTGAAGGAGTACGCTTCTTGGCCACCTACATTATCCAATACCTCATAAGTGAATGAATTTGGGAAAGGGTCATGCACGCAAGCGCCATTCAACTCCCTGAGATCTATGCATATCCTTATTTCATCCTTCTACTTCTTTCCTTGTACCACCATTGGGCTTACCCAATAATATTCTTCTATGGGCTAAATGATGTCTGCCACGATCATATTATCTAACTCTAAGCGGAACTTCTCCTTATACCTCGGATTGAGATGGTAAGGTCTTTTCTTAACTAGCTTCGCATCAGGTTTGAATGTGATCTTCATAATGCCCAAGTCTCCTATTATCCCCTTTAACTCTGTAAACTTGGTGGGGAACAAATCCTGGTATTTGTGGAGAAATTTGGCAACCTTATCTATTTTGGCATCATCCTAGTAATCTCCAATCTTCACGAATTTAGGCTCAGCCTCCGTACCAATATTCACCTATTTCATTTTCAATGGCACGGATATATCAGGATTCTCGATCTGCGGTCCCTCGACCTCGCGATGACCCTCGGTTTCAGGGATATTAATCTTCTATGGGCCCTCATCCTCTTCTTCAATAGTCACATTATAGAATTCCAGTAAATGGCTCAGCTGTGTAGTCCAATCAAGTTGAACCAGATCCAAAGGATCCTGCGGTATCCTAAAGATTATTGCTCAAAATTCTTGTAGCACTTCATCAATACAGTCAAATCCATCTTCGAAGTTGAACTTCATTATGAATCCCTCATGTAGAATATCCTATTCACCTATGCCATGGTGAAGCTCTATCTCCAAATACCAATTCATCAGGATGACATCCAGGGTGTGAGAGAACAAGTGCACCCATTCAGGTTGGGGCTTCGCTCCATAGGGCTTAGCCCATTTGGACACGTGTGTGCATGGATCCTCCTTCCCATCATACTTGTTTGTTACTCGTACCTTCAACTTCCCAAAGTGTGTTCTCATCATCCTCCTACACTCGCGCTAGTCGTCAATACTACCCTTGTGCATACCCCACCATCTCGTGGGTGTAGCACGTAGTGCCTAGTCCAAACCCTGGAAGAGTTGCCTCTCTAGTACTTCCCTCTCAAATGCATCCAAAAAATCATCCACACCATTCAAGCCATCATAAGTGGGCATATTTATTTTCTCTAACGACACATAGTGCAACGACCGGGTCATCATGTTACAGCTCAACGTGGTTACTTCATGTAGTAGATTTTGTTAGCACTCTAATTCTTCGTGTGAGTCTTAGTTGCGGGAACTCTCGCAATCCCATGTAATTCATCCATCTTCTTGGGATTCACCCAATCTTGGTTTTGTCCTGTTATCATATATACACAGTCCAAATCGTCATCACTTTCGTAATCCCAGACAAGTTCCGTATAGCACGATCCTTCAGCAGGATCTAGGGGTACTATTACGCGAAGCGATTTCTTTTCAAATATCATATTTTTCTTCTTTAGGTCGATTACACCGCTCATGTCAGTAGCCCAATCAATGCCAAGGAGAACAGGGTAGGGGTTGTTGTCATGCATGATTTCTATTACTTCAAAATCAGCCAATACGCTCACACTTTCAATATCTATAGTTACTCCTTGTTGTCATCCCATGGGGATGATATTCTACTAATTTGTGATCCTTAACTGAATCAGATACCATTGAAGTGCGAATCTCCCCATCCGCTCCCAAGTCTGCTTCGGAAAGACATTCGTGTCTGATCCCAGATGTAGAATAGCCTAATCCATTTCATATTCTCCTATCTGCGCAGTGAGTCTCATCTCACACCCTGTCCTTGCATTATGCTTACCAATATTTTGTACCATGCACGGTTCACCTGCAGCGTTTCCAACACATCTATTTATAAGTTCCTGTAACCCATTCACAGCCTTTCTATCACGTAGCAGCTTCATTCAGGTCCCTACAAAGGTCGTAAGCATAGAAAGGTCCATTTCTTGAACAAGGTTATCTCAAATCCCTGAGGTAGAGGCCTCAGTGAAGCTCTTTTTTTCTTCCATGAACGTTTCATGTGCAGGATCCAAATCAAATTCAGCCTCCTTCACTGGAGCTTTGCAAAGCCATACAGTGTCTTCAAGTTGTTTCCCCTTATCATCGCCCATTGCAATTCCACTTTGGAGCACTACATTCACATTCGAATCTTCTTTGTGAGGTTCAACCCTCATCATCTGCAGGTTCTGAGTTGGTTGTGATGGTAGCACCCCTTTATCATGTATCCTCACTATCAGTGTAGGATAGTCCTCCATCTCATGATCAAATTGAGTACAATAATTCCATGACAGATGTGTTGGGTTAGTGCATTCATGGGCATAGTGTCCTGGTCCTCAACAATTGTAACAGATCATCTGTCCCACCCTTTGCCAGGTTCTGCTCCACCTTGACCTCGTTTGTGCCCCTGAACGTATGTTCGTTCCATCCCAACAGTTTGGTCAGGGGGCCACGTTTCTACATGAACTCTATAGGTGGGTGTTCTATCCATCATCAATTCATAACTTCAGCAGTTGTGCTCATCATGTCCTACCAAAGTGTAAAAGTGGTAGAACAGTTGTTGTGGTGTTTGTACAAACTTCTGCTGTAAATGATAGTTATCAATCATATGTTTCCCTGCTACCTAACATGGAGCACACCATAATGCAGGCCCCACGCTTGGTACTACTTGGGCCTCTGGCCTCAAAGGCATCGGTCCTCCTCCTGCAATATAATTTGCAAAGACTGGGAAGTGGTCTTTGTCATGCCCCTGACCTTTACAATTCAAACACCATATCTCTTCATGCACCTCTGGTCAATTTGCTCTATCCTACTTCAAACTTTTCATTTCGAGGCAAATATTTTGCAACTGCACATGGATATGCTGAACCCCCAGATTCGGATCTTGCATCATTGTTTCATGCAATCTTATTGTAATCTCCAAGGCCTCTATCTGATTCATAATCTTCTGTTGTGACAGTGTAACCCTTAGGTGAGGCAAGAGCGAAGCCACGAACCACTCGCAATGTTGTCCATATGTTAAGTTCATATTAACTTCATGGATTTTACACTTTAATCTCTTATCCAATTCCCAAGGTATCTCACCTAGTTTCATCGTGATTTATTTGAACCCCACAATTGGCTGCACCTCGGATTTAGGCCTGCTAAACTCTTTATTCAATGCCATCTGGATCTCTACCAACCCAGCGTTTGGATTATCATTAGAGTACTTGATGTACCAAGTTAGCGCATGAGCCTGTAAAGCACTAACCAACGTTGAATTCTTCATGTGATTGCCTGTGATGCTCTGAGCTTCCCATACAACTTTTATGATGAACTAGAATTGGTCTAGGTCCTCATTTACCAATCCCTTTAAAAAAGGCAGTTTCACTGAATTCGCCATGTTGAACTATGGTGGAGGTGGTGGTGGTGTGGGTGAAGTCACAGGTGATGGTGGTGAAGATGGAGGTGGTGTAGGTGGAGGTGGTAATCGCGGGAACCCTTGTTTTATCAATTGAAATGCAATTCACGAAGAAGTCTGCGCTACTCCCTCTTCATCACTCAATAGAGGTGAAATCACTGGGATATATTCAAGACCCTTTCTTCCTTCACTTCTGTAAGTTTTTCCACTTTGCATAGCTCTGAACATCAAGGTAGCTGCATAACCCATTTTTTGCACAATAACATCTTAATCCAAGTGTTTAAAGACTTCAAGTACTTACCTCACAGAGCTTTGAAAAAGAACCGCTCCACCTCGTTGTAACTGACTGAGGTATCGGTATGAATTCAATCACAAATCCTCCTATGATATGATGAAACCAATGACCGACAGCGTGGGAAATCTTATCCTCAGAAGCTTCCAATCTTTATACTAGCTCCAAGGTCCAAACAATAGGATTGTCAAACCTCCACCTTCCTTGGCTATCCGCTAGCTTTGTGATCCATTTGTATAACTCAACTCGAAAGGAACAGAAAAAGATCTCATGGATTTTTGTATACAGGTACCTGTCTAGCCACTGTTCCTTTCCTAGTGGCGGGTTTCTATTCTCCTATGTTGTGAATTCATGGATCTTCCTATCCAGCCATTCCTCGATCTCTTTTTTAATTGGATTTCAGTGATACAACATCACACATCTCTCATACAAATTCTAGTCTCAGAAACAGAACCATTTTTTGGCTTTGTGGGCCCTGGCCCAGATTTAACATTAGTTAGCCAAACAAAACCTTACACTACTAGCCCTTTCGACATCAGCCTATGAAGCGCTGACCAAAGTCTCACCCGAAGCAGTATGGGCGGATGTTGGAACCAAGTTTCCGCACCCTGATATGGTTGTGATGTCACTTTATACCCTCTGTCTCTACTTTCGCACAGGTCACTAAGCCTTAGGTCTCTGTCAGTCTACCCTTTAATCCACCCTTCAGTACCTCTGCGAAGGTGTACGATTAATCTTTGGGCGGCCCTAACCCAGGGTCCATGTACTTTCGCGCAGCTATGACAATGTATTGTGTAGGTTCCCAAGTTATCTCAAGTGTTTTAATTATCTTACTAATCAACCACATTTGGCGTTGTGTAAATTAATATCCTTACTTACGATCAATTAACCGATATAATCACATATATTCGCACATCAAATAAACATTGTAAATTAAATCCAAATGCAATATAATCAAATGCGTTAACAGGAACTAAATACATAGTAATTGCAAAATACGCCTCTTTATTGATATCTTCCAGTTTAATACAGACTCTATTCACCCTATGCACACAGTTGTAAGGGTCCATGCACTCAGCTGTAGACTCCCACCCTAGGTCTCTACATACTCAGCTATAGAGCCTCTACATATTCTAAGACCCGACAACACTTAGACTTCTCTACTCTACTTCGCTACTTTCTTCCTTCCTTCATTTCTTCATTACTTAGAGCTTACTTACTTAGCTCATTTTTATACAAACCCATGTTCTTACTTAGCTCCTTTTTATACAATCCCATGGTCTGCGGACCATGGGTGGATATTTACAGCTGACTTTACACTTTCCAAAATAATGGCGGACAACCCTTTATGAGTTTTGACACCTTCGTGCTAAGTGACCATAAAATAAGGAGGATTTACAACTTTATTACAAAATTGTACCAAAACATGGGCTTTTAGCCCCAAAACTTCCCTTGGGGAACCCGTTCCCAACAGTTAGACAACCTCTTTATATGGTTGAGCTAACTATTTGATACATAGTCATTAAAAATATATATATTATTAATTAATCATTTTTCTTTCTTTATCTTTCCTTTGTTTTAGATATATTTATTCCTTTAACCCTAACTTCACATTATTATATCCTTAAGCTACTTTATTAATGAAATATTATTCTCCCATATCTCTAATGAGTACTCTTCATTCTTATCCTTTCTCTTTTTATATCTATTTCTTTTTGTATTCTTTTAATTGTGAACCTTAAATTAAGGTTCATAACTGATTTCATGATATTATTCTAAGTAACTTTTCAACAACTTGTTAGTATTATTATTATTAAATTTAACTTTATAATATTAATAAATTTAATTAATTAATTAGCCCCAAGGATTAGCTCAAGTGGTCTAGAGCTATATGTGAAGTTATTTGATATTGTTGCTGATCTTCAATTCCCTTAGGGTGAACCACCAACAATTTACCCCGTTTACCAGCCACAAAATGTGGAAAAGTATGCTTTCATTCCAAGTAAAAAAGAAAACTTAATTAATTCATTAACATGAATTACTACTATTAATAATTAATAACATTATTATTATTCTAATTATTTTCTCACTCTCTTAATAATACAAAATTTTCATTAACATCTCTCTCTAAAATATTATTTTTTTTGCCTAAAAAATATATTTCACATTGAATCATTTTGCTATCAATTGAGAGCAATTGTAATTCTATTTAATCTTTGTTTTGCACTTGTTTATAATCCTTTTAAGGTCTATCTATCCCTCATGATGAATGAAGTGTAAAATAAATAAAAAAACTCTAGACAATTTATTTAAAAAAGAATTACATTAACAACATTCCTTGATTCTTTTTTTTTAATTTTGGTTTTCAAACTTTTTCCAAAAAATAGTAAAATACATTGAATCAACTATAATTTATTATAATATTATATTTATTGTAAATGATTATATATTTATTTATTTACTTATAATTTTTTTATTTTGTACGCTTAGGATTATATTGATCAATCAAGAGATAATATGTACATCATATGCATTTCAACCACAATTTTCCACTTGGGAAACCGAATCAATAGCAGAAGTATAGTATTTTGTCCAAAATTTCACATTTAACTCAAAAAAATGGTATCCATACCATGCCTCAACATGTTTATGAATACCATCATGCAAATCCATAATCCTTAGAGGATAAAAATGGTAGTTATGCTATTGAAAGTCCATGATAACTATGAATCTCCAAAACAGAGAGACGATTCTACAATAAACAAAAAGAGAAGGTTAGTTGTATGTTGAAACATCAATTGGCATCACTAGTTTGTTAGGTGAAGCCTGACCTTTTCCTTTGGAGAGGATGGCCTCAATTTGTGCCAACCAAATAACCATTTCCTTGAGTTCAAGAGACATGTCTTGGTTCTCCACTTGGATGACACTGATCTAAATAGAGAGCTTCCTTTTAGTGAATTTTTATTCTCGAGGACTTTTTCCAAAGATTATTTTGATGTGCCAATATAATTCTACAATATATAAATACTAATTTTCTCGTTCTTAAGTGTGGCTTGGATTTGTAAGCCACTTAGTTATTGAGGAGATAATTTCCTCATTATTGTGCTCATTCCTTTCAATCATTGCTTCACGAACTACTTGATTCACAACTATTTTAATGTGTTCATAGGTGTGGTCAAAATACCTATGTGTTGTATTTTGGGCTCAGAAGTGGTCTCCTGAACTAACCTCACCTCTAGTAGAGGAGTTATGCTTTCTTCTCATGCGCTGATGAGGCATGCTGTAGGAGATAGGCTAACTAAAATAAACTAAGAGAGTGGTTGGAGAGAGAAAAGGATAGCAAGAAAACATAGCAACTTTGGGAGAAATAACAATGAGTTGGAATTGACATATGAAGCTAAGTTGAGGTAGAGTTACTAGTGATGAGAAAATGGGCACTTTAAGGAAATTAGGTAAATCAATTATAATGGTGTCAATGTGAAGCCTAGGCACAAGTGTAAAGGTCCAAATAATTTGTATGTTGTATAATAGAATGAATACAATATGGGAATAAAAGTGAATCGCCATGTATTGAGAGAAGGACTAAAATAATTTCAACCAGTTTCGAACATAGTTGTAATGGACAATGGGACTGAGCCCAAGCACGAAATCCAATGAAGGGAACTTATTTTATAGTGTCATTGAAGATGAAGCTGTGTTGGAGCTAAGCATTTCAAGGTCCAAGCCTTCAACCGTTCCAAACAAGCCATGATCCAGGCAGCTCCAAAAACACAGTGATCAAAAAGGGTTAAGGAAAGACTCAAAAATAAAATTTCTTGGATTGTAGTGTTACTAGGGTCAGACCAAATACCCATCACAATATTTCTAGTGGTACAAATGACAGCTCAATCTGACATCTTATGTGAAAGTTATGGCCAGTCAAAATTTTCGTCAAACTAGGCCCTTCACTAAATTTGGTAGAGCACCAACTAAATTTGGAGGTTCGATAAAATTGGGGGTCTGATTAAATTTGGTGTAAGCCACTAAATTTGGTGGCCACTAACGAGGAAACAATTTGGCACTTACCGGTGATAGATTATGATAGCCTGAATGGACAAATTTTGTTGCCTCTTTAATTTGTCCCATAAACGCAAAAATCCAGTCGAAATTCTTTGACTAATTTGTTTAAAAAAAAAAAGGTCGGCAAGTGGCCAAACCATAACTAAACATTATTTATTAATAAAATTGTGAGCAGGCCAACAACAAGTGGACCTGCCCAACCAAACCTCATATATATTTAAACGGGCCAACTATTTGACTGCCAAGTTAAGGTGGTCAACAAGACTTGAACCCACATCGGCCAGGTACTTAGACTACCCCACGCAGTGGCCCCATAAACAACCTTACCAAACATAAAACATTCCAACCAAAAATTAAAATTCGTAGGAGGTCACAAGGATTTGATCCCCAACCACCAAGCGTCAAACTTAGCTTGTTAACCAATGTGACAACCCATGCAACTTTCATAAATCCAATCAACATTAAGTTATTTAAACCATACTTCACCATTCAGTCAAGAGAGAGGAGCGTTGAACACATAAACCAAGGTGCATGGAACCTTCAGATGCACGCAAGCTGAAGAAAAACCATGACGCAATAGAATAATGAGGAATCTGAAAGATTCTCTTGGATATTGATTTTTTACAAGGGTAGAAGTATATCAAGTTCATACTCAAATTACTTAGTTTTCTGTAAGAAAATTTACGGTAAAATCCATTTCCTCATATGAGAATTAGATCTTCAGTAAACTTGCAAGGAGGAATCTTTGTGGAATCATGAGGAATCTAAAAGATTCCCTTGGGGCCAAATTTTCTCAGTGGTAGAATCATGCCAATTTTATACTCAAACGAACCAAAATTTCACTAGGAGTTGATCGAGTGATCACTTTTCTGATCTAAGAGGCTAAAGTTTAGTCAAATAGCAAAGATGAATCTTTGTGGAATCATGAGGAATCTAAAAGATTCCATAAGTTTCGAATTTTCACAGTTTCAAAACCAGGTCGGATTTATATTCAAATTACTTTGTTTTTTGCAAGGAATGCAATGGTGGAGTTAGATTTGTCATCTGAGCAATAAAATTCCATTCAACTAGTGAGAAGGAATCTTTGTGGAATATTTGAGGTTCCTGAAGGTCCAGATTTTGATAGTGTTAGAAAGGGGTCGAGTTTATAGTCATTTGACATGATTTCACGCCATGAATTCAATGGTGTAGTCAATCTTTTCAGCGGATTTGTGAATTTTGAAACCATCCCCGGAAGTGAAGGTATATGATGTGGTGATGCCATGTCTTTCTTTTGAGTTGGTTAGATGATGCTTTAATGTTGAGATCCTTGTTTACTATTTTGTTGGAGGATACTTGTATGCCACTTCATGTGAGAATTTTATATCTTGTTATGCTAAAGGATGGCCCATATGAGTGAGAGTTCTTATAGGAGAATGTCTTGTGGAGAGACATGCCATTCTAGTTGAGGGAGTTTGTCCTTGTAATGAGAAATAATATACTATGTACTCATCATCATCATCTTGCAAAATTTAATGAAGCAGTCTCCCCACTCTTGAGATCGGGCCCAGAGAGGTAACCCGCACTAAGTGAACTTTGTCATCAACTTGTGTGTGTTCTTTGATTTGATGGTTGTATTTATGTTTCCTCTTCTTTAAAGGATGCACATGTGGTTTTTCATATTATTTCACATGCACTTTCGCTAACATCACAGAAGTAAAAGATCTTGGTTAATTCCATTAGCTAAGAAAATATGGATCAAGTTAGGTATTAGTGCAGTCTTCTTACTGATGTGAATTACAAGTGTGAATAACCAGAGATTGAATATGAAACAAGAAGGGAAATGGAGAAGAAAAAATATCTCTACGAGGACCTCCTCAGGATGAAACACATGGTAGATATAATGTATCCAAATTGTAGGATAAATTGCAAGAGAGGAATAGCAGAAAGAAAGAATAGATGATGATTCTCCATCTACCTCCTCGAGTGAACATTCTTCTTCTTCTTTATCTTTTGATCATTCAAATGAGAAAATCAATTAGAGCCTTCAAAAAGAGAACATTGAATTGAGGGTACTTCTACAAAAAAAAAAGGAGAAGCAGAGATTGTAGCTTCAGTTACAAGCCACGAAAAAGGCCTTAGAAAAATTGAAGTGTGCTGAAGGCTTAGCAGAAGCCATTATCACCTGCTTTAGAATCAACAATTGAGATCAGCAATGTTGGTAGTCCTTCAATTTCATTTTCACATCATCATGATGATTTGTGTGCTTTTGAAAAGCACACTGCAGGCATTGGTTCAATATTATTGAAAAATATGGGATATGAAGTCAAGGGCCTAGGAACTAATGCACAAAGCATTGTGAATCCCATCCAAGTGGTGGAATTACCATGACATGTAGGATTGGGCTATGTCTAAAAGGAAAAGACAGGAGAATATTCATGTGACAAGTCTAAGACAATGAAGGATGTTTAGAGTACCTCACAAGCCCCTAGTGATCGTGATTGTAGGTCATTTCCAAATGGGAGTGAGCATTCCAAAGTGAAATCCAGATAAATATATAAAAAGTCTCATTATGCTAATGTTTAGGATGAACATAATTTGTGGCATAAAACCCCATGTATTTTTTGTGGTTTTTATAACCATGTGCTTGCCAAGTACTGGAAGAGAATGGAAGCAATAAAGATGACAAAATGTGAAAGGCCTTCTCCACATTAGAGAAGGAAGAAGGTTAAGCAGGTCTGGAGGAAGAAGATTTTTTGTAGTCATTGTAAGAGAGATGGACATCAAAGAGCCACATTTTGGAGACTCCATCTAGAGAAGCATCTCAAGGACAAAGCGCCCATGGAGGAACCAGCTACTGAAAAAATTCAACAAGCAAATCTGTCATAGGGAGATGACCCATTCACTTTGATGAGTGAGAGGTGGTTTTACTAGATATAGTATCTTGTCATGGTTGTAATTTTTAAGTCATATGTCTCCAAATGATGGTAAGAGTGATGATATGTTTTCCATCGCTTATTAAAGAAATGATGATGTTTTTGGCCTTTTGTTGATAGTTGGGGAATAGTTTTCTATTATGATGTACACTTGACCAAAGAGTGTGTATTATAAACTCTTGGAAAGCATGGGGATGCTTGGGTCATGATTGGTCTTGTAATTTAACATGTAATTTGTAGATCATGCAAGTGTTGGTCTATCACTTATGGCTACGAAGAACATAGGTGATGGAGAGGGAAGTGTGGCCTACTAGGAACTTTTTGTGTAGACAAGAGGAAAAAACATATTGCATACTATGTTCATGCTTTTGGAGGACCAAAAGCTCCTTAATGGGGAGAAATGATCTAGGTGGCTCCAAAAACACTTAGTGATCAAAAAGGGCTCAAGAAAGGCTCAAAAATAAAAGTTATTGGATTGCAGTGAAACAAGGGTCATATCAAATAGCTCATCACAATATTTCCAACGACGTAGAGGACACCTCAATCTGACATCATCTGTGAAAGTTATGGCTATTCAATGTTTTGGTCAAACTAGTCCCCTAACTAAATTTGGAGGTCTACTAAAATTCGGGGTCCAACAAAATTTGGCAGAAGCTGCTAAATTTGGTGGCCCACTAATGAGACAAAAATTTGTCACTTATCGACAAGGGATGCCCGTAGTCGATACATGTGAATTTTTCACCTCTTTAATTTGTTTAGTAAACCCAAAAATTTGGTTCAAACTTTTTGACTAATTTTTTTTTTATAAAACAAAAAAATATAGAAAATGAGGTCGACGAGTGGCCAAACCCCACAGACCCATAACTAAACATTAGTTATTAATAAAATGTTGGGCGGGACACCAACTGGTGGACCTGCCCAATTGAACCTCATATATATTTAAACGGGCCAACTATTTGACCGCCGAGTTAAGGGGGCTGACAAGACTTGAACCCGAGTCGACCCGGTGGTCGGCCCACCCTACGTGGAAACCCCATAAAAAAACTTACCAAATATAAAACATGTCAACCGAAAATTACAAAATGCATGAGGTCACAGTGATTTGAACCCCAACCACCTAGCTCCCAACTTAGCGTGTTAACCAATGTCACAGGCCATGTGACTTTGGTAACTTCGTCAAAATTAAGTTATTTAAACCATACTTCACCATTCAAATAGGAAAAAGGAGTGTTGAACACATAAACCAAAGCTCATGGAACCCTAATCTGCACAGAAACTCTGGTGGAACCCTAACAAATGGGAATCATGAGGAATCTAAAAGATTCCCTTAGAGGCTGATTTTTACAGAGGAAAAACTATATCAAGTTAATGCTCAAATTACTCAGCTTTCCAAAAGGAATCTGATGGTGAAAACAGTGTTTCGAAAGGAATCTAATGGTGAAATTAGTTTCCGCATCTGAGCAGTGAATCTGCAGTCAACTTGTAGAGAAGGATCTTTGTGGAGTCATGAGGAATCTAAAAGATTTCCTCGTGGACAACTTTTCTCAGTGAGAGAATCATGCCAACTGTATACTCAACGAACTAGAATTTTTCCAAGAGCCCAATGGCATGATTGATTTTATGATCTCAACAATGTAATTTTAGTTAACCTACAGAGAGGAATCCTTGTGGAATCATGAGAAATCTAAAAGATTCCCTAAGGGTCAATTTTTGACAGTTTCATAATGAGGTCGACTTTACATTCAAATTACTCAATTTTTTGCAAGGTGTGTAGTGTTGAAGTCAAATTTATCATATCAGAAGTAGAATTCTAGTCAACCAGCGAGAAGGAATCTTTGTGGAATCTTTGAGATTCGTGAGGGTCTAGATTTTGAAAGTATCCGAAAGGGGTCAAGTTTATAGTCATTTGACACATTTTCACACCATAAATTAAATGATGCAGTCCATTTCTTCATCAGCATTGTTCATTTTTAGGCCATCCCAAAAGTGAAGGTATATGATGCAGTGATGTCATGTCTCTCTTTTTATTTGTTGAGATGATGCTTTGATGTTGATATCCTTGTTTACTATTCTATTGGAGGATATTTGTATGCCACTTCATGTGATAATTTGATATCTTTTCATGCTAAAGAAGAGCCCATATGAGTGAGAGTTTTTATAGGAGAACATCTTCTGGAGAGACATGCCACTCTAGTTGAGGGATTTTGTCCTTGTAATGACAAAGAATACACCATGTACTCATACTCATCTTGAAACATTTAATGAAGCGGCCTACCCACTCTTGACACTGGGCCCGAAGACGTAACCCACACTTGGTGAACACCGTTATTAACTTGTGTGCATTCTTTGATTTGATGGTTGTCCTTACATTTCCTCTTATTTCAAGTATGCACACGTGTTTTTTCATACTATTTCACATGCATTCCACTAAAATCGTAGAAGTAAAGTATCTTGATTATTTTTGGTAGCTGAGAGAATATAGATCAAGCCATGAACCATCGAACACCACAAGCAGATGGAACCCCTAGCGCCAAAAAAATTTAGTGGCCTCCTTTAGCTAAGTATCAATGGAATTCTTTATAACCAGGTTGAACTTAGGGAAGGCCAGGTCTAGAGGATTTGTGGCTTTTCCCTCCAAAGAAATGGAAATTACAAAGCTAGGTAGTAAAATCAAAATCAAGGTGGAAAATTTCCCACTTCCCCATTCCAGTGTAATGATAACTAGATAAATCATAGTTAACAATACTATCTCAGTGTACATAATACTCATCCTCTTCATGTACAATGTGAGTAATTCCTTGGGTATATTTCATACATCGTGTTGCATGATGTCAATTATGATGACCAACTAGAGGGTGGGATGGTCTCATTTCCCCCCGGGTGGGGTGTAGTGATGATGGAGGGGTAATCCCCCTACCTTCTCTTATGTTTGCTAGGACCTCATATTGTCTCTTTCTGACTATACATTTTGTTATAATATCACCCTTTTCAACCCATATTTGAAAGTCCTTGTTAGTGTTTTGACTCAATTATTCCAAAGGTATGCAGTGACCCTTCTCATCACTATATGTTTAATTATTTAACATATAATCATGATGTCTTCATAATTAATCTTTGAGTTGATTAGTTGCTAAACAATTAAAAATTGATGTGCAGCCTACATTGCTGAAACTGCCTGAAGTTGGCGGGACTATCTTTTGTAGTTGTTGAAACAGGAGGAACAACACGCAAATCTCGAAGGTGAAACAACAAGAACAACACGGAAATATCTAAGTTGAAACAGTTGAGATTTGCGTACTAGACTTGACAGCAATAGAGGAACCCGATCGATCACCAAGGAAGCTGTTACATTGGATGTAACGTTCATAATCTAAGGACAGTATTACATAATCTAAAGATAGTATTACTGTAACAACATTATGTTCATGGGAAACTGATTTCCCTATTTTTGTATAATTGTTTGAACTAGAATCTATAATGTAAATCTTTTGTAATATATGTCTCCTCTTTATAAAGAGGAGACATCTACATTAGAACGGGGGATGAACAGAATGTAACAAGAGGTTTTAGCTAAAGGAATGAGACTAAATCTTTTCTGTAAAATGGTATATTGATGGATGAATAAAGTTTTTTTCTAAACATCTCATTCTAGTTCTTGTTTCCTGGGGAATCTTGTGAGAAGGACAGGGCCCACCTTCATCACAATATTCACCCATTATCTTTCTACAGTTCTTTAAGTGTGATTTCTGTTCATACCTTGTTAACAAGTACTGTTTCTGGATGTTGGTTTACTTTTGTTGAAACATTGTTTCTTTCTTAATTGATTGATGTTATTTCATGAGTGTCTCACCGGTGATTAGGTTTACAGAGTGAATTGGCAAACTAGATAAACAGAGGTAGGTGCTGAAAGTTCCCACTCTAGGGATAGGGTCTTGATCCTCTGTTACATCATAGCCATTGTTTCCCTTTGCAGATTTATTCCTTCTATTCAATTATTCATCTCTTGTTAGATATCTGCAATAGAGTATAATTGTTGTAACAAAGAGTGGAGCTTTAAACGAGGTGTGATTTTTTTGTACTACAACTTTTAGTGCTTTTAAGATTGAGTACATATAGTACGTAGTTGCCTTTGAAATAATCAGACTTCCCTGGGTTGACAATTTATGTGGCACTCGACTATTTAATTAATAAGAAATTAAAGTGACCAACATTTTGGCGACGTTGTCGAGGAAGGCGACCATAGATTTTAAGAGCATTAATGATTTTATTTTAGATGGACAGGATGCATGAGAGGACGCAGGAAAACTAATCCTACAGGCGGCAAGGACAAAGGCAGAGGAGGAAGGAAAAATTTCATTGATGACATTATTTTAAAAGTTGAAACGTCTCAGAGGATAAGCTCTCGGAGGCCACAGACTCAGAACTCTCTCCAGACGGACTATGAAACGGAGGAAGTATTGGGACCTGAAAGGGCTTAAGAGACAGTAGAATCAATTGAGGAGTCAGTGGAAGACATTGAAGAACCAATAGAAGATATTGAAGTTGAGGAACCAGTTCAGAACATTGAGAGCCCAACAGAAAGCGCTAAAAACCAGGCAAGTGAAACAGGGGAACAACCAATGGACAGAAACAATGAAGGACTCTTTGGTGGGGGACGAAGAGAAGGAAGAGGAGAGAATTCCCGTTCCACCTTGGAATTCCCTATTGAGGATCTTCCCAGAGGGGCAACTCCTATGAAGAACATCCCACTCTCAGTCCTACCTAATTTCCATGGTTTATCATCTGAAGACCCTCATGAATTTCTACTTGAGTTTGATATATTGTGTAGAAGTTATGATTATGTTACTAATCCTGAAAAGTTAAAGTTATTTCCAGCAACATTAAAAGGAAATGCACTGAGATGGTTCATGAGCCTGGGAGAACATGTGATCACAACATGGGAGAAGATGAAGGAGAAGTTTCTGGCCAAATACCAAGACTATTTCCGGACAAGAGAGAGGAAGGAGGAATTATTTAAGATGGTTCAGAAGGAGGACGAAAATCTGGAGGATTTCGTGGAGAGGTTACAATACAATTTGCAGAGATCCAATCACCCTAATATGAGTAAGGATATTCTTAAGTCAATACTGTTGAAAGGGGTACGGGATGACTGTTTAGACATGTTGAATATGCTTGGTAAAGGGGATATATCTAAGGAATCGTATGATTGTTTAATAATGATTGTTCAATAATATAAAATATTTTTCAAGGTAGTAACATCTTTTAAATTAGTATAAGAGATGGAGATTTCAAATATTTATATTAAAAATATTTTGCAGTTATTAGTTCTAAGTTTTATTAAACAAATTAGTTTATATAAAACTTGTTCTTATGATAATTTAGAATATCAAACTATGAAATTTAAAGTTTAAAATATTTTTTCTTAGAATAGGTAATATACACGATATAATATTTTTCTAAATAAAAAGATAAATTCGAATAAAGATAAACATGGTAACATCTCTAATAGTCATGATATGTGACTTTTCTAACTAAACACAACATTCAAAATATTTTTACACCGAAGGTGTTCCTTTTGGAATTGTTCACCTCCATTTATCATCTACCCTTTTTCCTGTTGGGTGACATCTTTCCTCATGGTACACTAATGACATCTATCCCCATGGTATGTTGATACTTGCTGGTTGGTTCCATTGGGGCCTCCATAGGTCTGTGAATATCATGGTGCACGAAGGCCTATGAATATCATGGTGCATATTAAACTGATAAGTTTGCCATATCACTAAGAATATCATGGCCACATGGAATTATTGGTTGGAGGTGGTTGTATTAATTCCCACAAGGGTTTCATTTTGTATTTGTATCCAATGGTGTAATGATTATGCAATTTCCTTTGGGAAATTAGCCAGTGTTATTTATGAACACGTTCAATTGAATTTGGCAATAACACACTACAAAAAAACTATCATCCTGGAAGCAGTTACAACTCAGTTGTTTGTTCCATATAGAAATATGGAAACAACATACAAACAATAGGGTCATTATATGGAAGTAATTGTTTGTCATAATGAAGTTGTTTGTATAGATCCTACAATAGTTGATGGTCTTGTTAATAGAGGCAATACACTTAAACTTATAGGTCAAGTTAATGAAGCAATAAAAGATTATATATGTGCTGTAACAGTCAGGACTGCCATGGCAGAAGGTCATGCCAACCTTGCTTCAACCTACAAGGATAGTTGTCTTGTTGAAGCTACTATTAAGTCTTGCAAGCAAGCTTTGTTACTATGTCCTAATTTTCCAAAAGCAATCTACAACATATTTCACATTTTGCAGTGTGTTTGTGATTGGGAGGATCGTGACAGTAAGTTTGTTGAAGTTGAGACAATTGTAAGGCAACGTATAAAGATGTTAGTTCTTCAAAGAGTGCAACAATTTCATGCAACTTCTTATCCCTTTGAACCAATGTTGACTTTAGAAATCAATTAGAAATATGCAGAGCATTTCCTTGTTGTTGCATCTCGTTTTGGACCTCAATTTTTTGGACACCCTCCTCATTTGTTTATGAAAAGTGAGAGTGGTAGTGGCAGGGTTAAGGTGGGCATGTCAGTAGTGATTTTGGTAACCATCCACTTTCAGACCTCATGGGTTTTGTTTTTAGTATGCACAGTAAGAGCACATTTAGGTATTTTTCTATGCTTTGAGTTAGAGTGATGGAAACGAGTGGAGATAATGTATACAATTAGAGATAGAATAGTTCATTGATGTTTCTTCCATTTCATCTGATATGATTGCATGGATGATATCTCAAGCTCATATGCAAGTTCCTGTCAACTTAAATGGGTATACAAAGGGTGCTTGAAATGGAATTGTTGTAATAAAACCAACCCCCATTCAAGTTTCATATATGGGTTTTCTTGGAACTACTCATGCCAATTATATTGACTATTTAGTGACAGATGAGTTTGCTTCACCTACACATTATCACATATCTATTTTGTGAATGATTTTAATTAGAAAAATCAAGATTCTTCAGACCCCGTGTGCCAACCAAAGTGTTCAGATTATAGACTACTAGAAGACAATTTTTTGTTTACCTGCTTTAATCAGTTGTACATAATACACCTTGGTACATTCATAACATGGTGTAATATTCTAAAACGTGCATTAAATAATGCTATGTGGCTTTTGAGGTTTCCTACTATAGAAGAAAGCATATCGCAAGCCTTTTCTTCCGCATAGGGTGTCAGACCTAACTAGATTATATTCATAGATGTTTCAGCCAAGAGTGATCATATACGGTGTAGTTCATTAGGTGATGTGTGCCTTGATATGCCATTATATAATGCACATACCACTAGCACTGATCTCCAAGGGTACGACAAAAAGGCTATTAGTATTTCCAAAAATCCTGTAAAATGTTAAGCTTTGACTACTAAAGCCAAATCAACACAGGTGACATGTCCATTATTTGACATTGTTCATTGGGTATGGAATCTTCAGACAACCTATTTTTAAGATGTGGAATTTATACTGCACAGAGAAGCATTCTCGACCCTTCGTTATGATCTACCCTTCAATATGATACATAATTTATATGTCAGACATATAAAAGTATACAATATTTTAATTTACGTATTTGAAAATAGCTTCAATGTCTGGTCAAATTGTAAAAAATAAAAAGGAAAAACTAACACCTCCTCTTGATGGAGAATACAATCTTATCTAGAATAGGAGACATGCATTGTTCCTACTATGGCAATTGTCTCTTGCCATCAACACCTTGCTACTGTATTAGTGATACGCAGGGTAAATATACCTATGATGAAAACAACCTGCTCACTCCACACATAGCTTTTAATTATTTCTCTTTGGATGGTAGGAAAAATGCAATGAAAATAACAAAAATTAAGAAAAATGGTTCCAAAGGGATCAATGTTCCTAGACTCCCTAATTCTCTGAAGAAGGAATTTGTTTACAACATGCCACAAGATATCTCACAAGTGCAGAAAAAATTGACAACCCATAACCTTTATGCTCAAGATTAGTGGTTTTCGAGTAGACTTACATGCATGAGAAATAAACTATAGCCCTTTCTCAAATCAACACTTCATATTCATTCAGGAGGGGGTCCCCTTTACTTTCACAAACCACTATGGCGCACCTCTGCAAGTAGTTTATGGTTTTTAAAAAAACATCATCATTCAATAACATGCAAAATGACATGGAAAAGAATTCCAGTGATCTTCTTGCTCATTTGAAGAGCCTCCCCCACATTCTAGAGACAAACAAAATCGCACACAACATTGCCAAGACAATTAAGAGCTCGAACACAATTGAGTAGGAAAGGAGCTCAAGCAACACTATTTGGAAAATTTGAATCCTCCTCTGAAACATACATTAGCGTTTACTACAACTGTCGGCACCACCCAAAAAGAACCTCTCTTAAAACAAGGATTTTGAAGGCTACCAAAGCATGCTAAGCAAACATCTCAACAACAGAAAGCTCAAAAACTCGTTATTAAAACTAGTGGTTATGATCGTTTGCCAACAATATAAGCATTGACAACACCATGAGAATTATGGCCAATCACTCCATATTAGTTATTTTTTTTAAAGTTAGTCAATTTTGAAGGCAGAAGCATCCTTAAAAACTAATTTTCTACAATAAGGCTTACCTCGTATACATAGTAAGATGTAGCACTAGTGATCTAGCTTCCCAATTGTAATGTATTTTGAAGCAACATGGTCAATCTATGGCTAGCTTATGAGGCAGATGAACATGGGAAGGTAGAGTTTGTTGGATTCATTCATACTCACTTTTATAATTCGGAAAGTACAAATCACATCAAATTTTTATTTAGTAGGATGTAGCACTAGTGATTTAATGTCCTGATCGTAATATATTTGAAGCAGTGTGGTCAATCCATCACTAGATTTTGAGGCCAATTGAAATGGGAAAGTGGATTGTGCTGGATTCATTCATACTCACTTTTATATAGTTGGGAAAGTATGCTTCACATCAAATTTTTATTTAGATGTTATTTTATTGCCTAACATTATGTTTATTTTTATTTTTTTATAAATATGCTTATTTTTTATGAAAATATATTTTACATTTTTTACAAATAAAGTATGCATATTCACCATAAATTCAACATATCACATTGAAGAATTGGCGACGTTGGTTGAATCCATCTTATCCCATGAGAGAATTGACATGTGAGGATTGACGACGTTGGTTATGGGTATTGTGAAGAGATGGAGCAAGTTGGTGAGGGCAAAGGACAATTTCCATAACTATTCATTATGGCATTTTCACAGGAGTGGTGGTTGGTTTGCATTATCTAAAATTGATAATTAGAAAATTTATATAAAATAAAAATATGTTGTTGGAATATAGAATTGAATTACATTCAAAATAATTTGCTTGCCTAAAGTTTGAAAATAATATAGTCTTTCAAATAATCTTCCCAAATCTTCTATTCCTTTGGTGTATCTTCGCACCGTTAGGGGCAATTGCTAGTATATAATTTCAATAATAATTTTTTTTTGGTAGGTTTGGGTGGTGAGACATGTTCAAGGGAATTGAATTTCAGCTCACTTGTACACGAGGGATTCACTGGCAAGGTAATACCATACCACGTGGGTTCATATTAGGGGATATATATTGAGGAAAAATTGACTTAATATATTGGGGGATATATAGGGGGTAACGGGTTTTTATATTGGCAAGTATAAAAAATGGAATTCAAAGTTAATGAAAAAATATAAAGGGTATAAAAAATGTTAATGAAAAACTAGATACTTACAATATCTAGTGAAAGTAGAGGTTTTTTAAATTGGGGAGGTGTATTGGATTCATATTGGTAGGTGGTTAAATAATGTGATTTGTAGAGGTATTTTCCAATATGTAGTCAAATTAAGGGTATTGCTTAATATTCCACGAATGCACGTGATATGTCATAGGTTCATTGAGTGAAGCCCCCGTGCTTGTATACACAAGGGCTTGCCAACATGCTTTTTACCTTGCTAACATACTTTTTTGCCAATTATACTACCACACACAGATCACTTGAATAAAAAAATTAAAACTTTCATTCATTTTACTTAAAATTAAATAATTTTAAATCATAATAAAAAATACAAAATCAAAATTTAACTGGTAATAAAACTCTAACTATACCTATAGCTTTTCCAAAAATATATACTATAATAACTTTAATGTAATTTATTTAATATTCTAATTTTTATCATAACCCTGTGAAATTGATTTTGCTACTTACAAATAACATTAAGGATTTATGTAACCACCCAAGTAATATTCAAATCCTTATGTAATCACCCATAATCTGTTGTTGAAGCTAGGTATGTGAGAAAGAATTTAAACAATTCTCTTTTTTTTTCAGGGAAGATACCCAACCATCTTAATAGCGCAATGATTTTTTTTCAGGGAAGATACCCAACCATCTTAATTAAGATGGTTAAAATGATATTTTTATTTTTTGATTTGTTTTAAACATGGTTACTTACAGTGACTTGATTAGCTTTTAACCCGAGACCTTTTTTTTTTGGTTTTGTAGGAAAGTTATGTATGCATGTTTTTGGTTTTGGAGGAAAATCATGTATGTATCCAAGAAACGAGCTTACAAAGCTCTCTTAGTTGAGTTATTAGATAAACAAGAATTTATTAATTTCTCTAGACCTAAGTTATGGATACATTATGTTGACAAATTTGCCATGTATACATGGTTTGAGATAAACAAGTTGTTTTAAAGTGAAAATCCAGCCTAAGATAAACAAGTTGTTTTAAAGTGAAAATCTAGCTGCAGGTGACTTAGATTTGAAAATATATAAGGATGTTATGATATCTGGGCTACCAAAATTGGTTGTCCATCTTTTTGTGTTTCGATGAGACTTTATTCTATTTTATTAATATGGTCTATTTAATCATGGACCAGAAGAAATAACTTATTTTTTACATTTTCCATCCGTATCAAAATAGATGTCTTGCCCGATTTATTTAAAAAACCATCAATGCCAAGAAGAATGTAGGAATACAAGGAAATCCAACTATTTAGATTAATTGCAAAGCTTTGTGGACAAAGTTTTTTTAGGAAGGTTCTATGTTATGACCCCAAGGGAGCATATGCAGGGTTAAATGTACATGTAATCCTCGCTAGTGACATCATGAGCTTTGATACCTTGATTATTATTGTTATAATGACTTTGAACTTGAGAAAAACACCCTTAAGTGAGTATAACTATGGGTTGATCTGAGAAGAGAAACCTTACTCTTTCCTTCAAGCCGAGAGGGAGACCCATTTCTTTCCTTGGGAAAAGGGTCATCCTAATAATGGAAGGGCCACATGGGCAATGTGTGAATAAGTATATATAGAGATCGTATAGTCATTACTCTTACATGCAATTGGGGTGCATGAATGTATTTGGATATTTCGAGTAGGTTCTCCTATTAGTCAAGGAGTTATTGTGTAACTTATCTTTATTATGTACATTGGAGTTGTGCTCCATGGTCACATTGTTGTATGTGGTGTGTATTTTTGGATTGTTATGGATCAATAAAAAGTAAGTTTAGCACCTTGATGGAAAGACCTTGGTCAGTTTGCTCCATTCCAAGAGAATTATTTCTATGATCGAATCTGAATCAAGAAGGGTTCTGTGAGATCTGGACAACGAGATGTGTATTTTTGGGTTTTTATGGGACCAATAAAAAGTATGGAATAAAATATGGAGAACAACAAGGACGAAATACACAAATTTATGAAGAAATAAATACAAAAATCCATAAATTCCATTGAAAATATTCTCTTGTGAAGTTTTCACTAGAAACATATGAAGATCTTGCATAATCATGATTTTTCAATCCAACGTCCACATCATCAGGGCTTGAAGTCATCACGAAGGAGCTAATTCATTCAAAAAATCAATATGAGGAAGTTTGATAGTAAAGATCCTATAACATAGATATTCAAGATAAGCCCTAAAAAAACTCCATGTTAATTATAAAACCCCTTATTAAGCCCTAGATATGGATTTATTACCATTATATTGTTATGTAGGCTAGAATATTTCCTTGTACTGTTTCATTATAATTATATCATTTCTCTCCTATATATGCTCACACGAAGGAGACCTAGCCTTAGGACTATCATATCTTGTCTTGTATTGTATTCATTGTAAATGAAAGTTCCGCCATTGAGGTGGATTAAATTTATTGAATTCTTATCAGTTTTAACGATCACATTTCATAACTTTTTGCTATCATAGTGTATGAAGCTAGGATTTTGCTGATTCAAAAATGTCATCGTGAATTTTTTCTATAACTATTCTTTTGGGAAACTTATGAATGTGAAAATTTGAGAATATCGAGGATCAATGTTGACGTACATCTAGTCAAAATTACATATTCTTATTCACTATACATTCAGAGATATAACCTATGGAATTTAGGTTTTATGAATGGCCCTAGAATAAGTTTCAAATGGTGATATTGAAAATATTTAAATACTTTATTTTCTAGGAGATTTTAGACCATTAAATACTCAAGAGACAAAGGATAGATATTGGGGTACAACTCGTAAGATTTTTAGATTATGGTTTTCTATAGGTTTGGGGATAGGCCCTATGGTATTTAATGTTTGTGAATAGTTTTAAAATTATTTTTAAACTAGTGTTCTTGGAATTTTTTTTGTAATGTTCTCCTACAGAAGTTCCAAATTATGAAATTTTTAGAGATTTGTGGATGCATATTGAGGTACCTTAGCTAAAAAATTTAGATTCATATTTGAAAATTTGGACACTTGGCATGTTATACAATTACTCTTGGTAAGAGGAAAATATCAACAAGTTTCGGGAAAGTTATCATAACTTTCACTTGGAACATCAAATTTTGGTTAGATATGTGGAATGGAAGAGGATACATCAAATTACTAGAGGAAAAAAATTTAGATTTAGAAAGGATCAAATTATATATATTAGTAAAAGTCCCAACCATCTAAGTAGTCTACAAATTAGGGTTTCAAAAGGTACAGGACTTATCATTCACATAACTATTGATTGGAAGATCTAATTATTGTGATTAAAAATTTTTAATAAAGAGAAAAACTAAGAGTCTCATTATTCACAGACATGGATTATAATGGTGTTCCAAAAGTTACTTCAACACAACATCTAGAAATCTCATCTTTGATTCATGAAGAAATAGAAGATGTCTAGTACTAACCATCTCATCTTCTATGTCCATTTCAAGACTACTCATCCATAATGAAAATGAGATTCAAGGTACCCAATACAATCTACCAAGTGAGAATAAATGAGCTGAAGTTGAACACTTGGAAGAATCTATCAATTAGGTGACAATGATGATTTCCCACTATGGATAGCGAAGGAATCTGCCACTGATGACTGCAAACCCTAAGGTACTGCCAAATCGACTCTAGATCTTTGTCCCAGAGCAAATGAGTTGTAGTCAATAGGAAACGATTTGCTAGAAGGAAAAATTTAAGGCATCATTCATCAATCTAGCGCGAGTGTAACCCGTAGGCCAATAATGGGGAAGGAATCAGATGAAAACGATGTAGTAACCCAAGTGAAGCATGTTTCTGGCATACACAAGATGTAGCTAGCGCACGATAGAAACCCTTTAAACCAACCAATAATGAAAGCTAACACAAAGGCAAGGAATCCATCAATAGGGTCAAATGGAAATCAAGGCACTACACGAATACGAACGTGTGATAATGAAAGCTGATGTCGAACACAAGGGAAACCACTCAGTTAAAGACCCATGATACTCATCGATGTTGAGCACAAGGTGACCTATCAATAATGAAAATAGGGCCAGGGTGTGGCTCTAGGACTGCCCTCAGAGCAATATGTCATTGTCGATAAGGACAAGACCCACCAGCAAGAAGTCAATGGAGACCTTATCAAACTGGCACGAGGAAAGGACCAATATAATTGATGTGATGAAAAACATGACACTGACAACTAGGGATGGCCAACTGAAAAATAGGTCAGGAGACACTGCAGAGAGGTCGACTCATGCTTACTTCCCTTGAACAAAAGCATGACTCAATGATGACTATATGGCATCATATAATAACATTGTATAATTTCATCATGCAGGAGGCATGAGAAAACTCTCCATATGATTGGAAGAGGTAACCAATCGGAGGAGTACTGACTCAATAACAAGGTTAAGGCGTACCTATGTCAAACTAAATCCTGCCCAAAATGGAGGAGAGCATTTCTTTTGAGTGCTTTGTTTAAGGGCGACACGACTGACTCTAGATGCCAACAAAATATGGAAATGTTGTCCTGTTCCCACTCTTTTTGTAATATATAAATTTTTTGTCTTTTTCTTTAAGTTGGAAAAAGAACAAAAGAATATTATAGTACAGTGGAAATAATGAGTGTGGGAAAAACAGATGATCTAGTTCCTGGGATGGGAACATTCCTATGCTCAATGTAGGGAGGTGAAACTGGTTAAGGACATTCAAAGGGATGTACTTTCCATGGGTCAAAGGATGCATCAATTTGTAGATGCTAAGTGATTGCATGGTTGATTTTGTAGAAGACATGGTCAAATAAGTGGCTAAAACACAAGTCCAAGTGAAGTCGACTCAAGGCCAAAAGGTGCAAATAGTCAAAATGCAATGCAACAGTAAAACTCAACATAAAGGAGCCTCTAGGGTATAAGGCCATAAATCAGTGCAGAAGAAAGGAGAATCTGTCTTCAATGCACAAGTCATGGCAGAACTAAAGAGGACTCCCGAGCCTACTCAGTACAGCAGCATGGGCGATCAATGTCAGCGAGGTTCTAACTAAGATTCCCATATAAAGGATGGCTCTACCATTGCATCATGATTTTAAAAAGGGCAAGTGAAAATGGTTTGCTAACCATCAAACGATGGGGTCAACCCTATGGCTAATGTATCGCTGAATGGAGTTAGTATGCAAGATGCAATGGAAAAAATGGTTTTCCCTAACCTATATGCTAGTGAGTGAACGATACCTTCCATGACGAGTTAGCGGTCATGGGAATGAAATCACATCTCAAAGAAGTCTCCAAAATATCCTTAAAAAATAACCCATTCTCGACAATCCAAGCCCACATGTCAAAAAATCCATGAGACAAAAATCAATTTTTGAAAAAATATTTTGCAATTTCTAAGTTATATAATGAATTTTGCAGTCACAATTATTTCATTTTTGTTTGGAGCAAAGAGCTGTGGATCAAAAAGGAACAAGCTTGTTAATAAATTTACTGCATAACATAAATAATTACCGAGAGGAATAAATATAAAAATAACCAGCAATAACCATAAACACAATTTTTTTTCAGAGAAAACCCCAAATCCGAGGAAAAACCCAACCTTAATGAAATTTCATTATCCTTGGCCAAAACCCTGGCCAATCCAACTAAGTGAGCCTTCACCGCTCACCTCCAGGCCTTGCATTACAATGAAGTCCTTCCAGCCTTTTATAAGCTCCATTACATATATTACCACAGGCAGAATACTATGGATGCACAATACCATGTGCCCCAAAAACATCACTGTTTAACCTATTCAACTTTGACTCTATCCTGAGTCAAGTTTACCTAACAATTCCCCCCTTAAACTTGACTTGGGGTTCCTTGACTAACTCCAACCAAACCTGCTAAGTGAGACAATCCTACTCACTCTAGCCCTTACCCCCCTTAGAGTTTTTACCTGGGGTATTGTTAACCCAATATCCCCCCTATCACCTAGGTCTAACCCAAACTTTACCGGTGATCACCAAGGGGTACACATGCCTTACCAGGTCTTACAGTAGTATGCCCATTTACATGCAATAATTTTTACTTCATTAATTTTTTTTTGTTTATTGTTGTTGCGATTCTGATCCATCCTCTCTCAATTTTATTTGCTCAAAAATGTCTATCAAACCGCTCCAACTGCGAGCCCGACGACAACCTCGTAGATTCCAGAACCAGTGGCATCACGTAGCAGAAAACGAATAATTTTCGAAGCCTCATGAACAATTTTCTTCTGCTGACCTTCTTTAAATAGTTGCATGAATCCCGGACAATTCGTCAGCATGTTCCAAACTAGTAAATATCGCAAATGCACTACGATCCCTGGCAGTTATGGTACTATATTCTGCACATTCTCCTCGAGGTTCTTCCGCTTATGATTGTTCCACCGTTATTTTCAAACCCAGATCTGTAAAAGGGCTACATTGATCTCATCAGGGACTATAAACCCCTAGCATCAAAGAATCCCTTTGAAGCCAATATCTGGCTCTGATACCAATTGTTGAAAGTGCAACAACATTTTGGATTTTTGAAACCAACTGACAGCTATTCTACGAACAGTAAATACATGTCCTATAGTGCTCCTCCTGTTATCTCTGTCACCTGCCATATCTGCATCAACATATCCCTATAGAGAAATGTTTGAACCACCAAATCATAATGCTTGATTTGTGGTACCTTTCAAATATCTAAGAATCCATTTCACTGCCATCCAATATTCCTTTCCTAGATTTTTCATGTACATGCTTACAACTCCCACTGCATGTGCAATATCAGGCCTTGTGCAAACCATTACATACATTAAGCTTCCAACTGTTGATGCATATGTAACTTTAGACATATAATCCATGTCTTCTTGGGTCTTTGGGAACATTTCCTTACTAAGTTTGAAATGGCTAGCAAAAGGTGTACTAACTGGTTTTTCATTGTGCATATTGAATCTTTTCAACAACTTTTGTATGTACTCATTTTGAGACAATGTTAATTTGCAATTTTTCCTGCCTCTAGTGATTCTCATACCAAGGATTTGTTTTGCATCTCCCAAATCCTTCATTGCAAATGAATTTGCCAATTTTCTTTTGAGCACATTTATTTCCTACATGTTAGACCCTGCAACAAGCGTGTCATCTACATACAATAACAATATAATATAGCTTCCATCATTTTGCTTTTTCAAATAAATGTAATGATCAGAGTGACATCTAGTATAACCTTGTTCAGACATAAACTTGTCAAATTTTAGATACCATTGCCTTTGAGCCTGTTTTAAGCCATACAATCTCTTCTTCAACATGCACACTAGTTTCTCCTTCCCTTTCACTTCATATCCTTGTGGTTGCTGCATATATATCTCTTCCTCCAAATCCCCATGGAGAAAGGTTGTCTTTACATCTAACTGCTCAAGATGCAAATCTTCAACTGCTACTAGTCAAAATAGTTCTTATGAAGTACATTTTTAACAACAGGAGAAAATATTTCATCAAAATCAATACCTTTCTTCTGTGCAAACCCCTTCACCACAAGTCTAGCTTTGTACCTCTGTTTTCCTCCATCTTCTTCCTTCAACCTGTAAACCCATTTATTCTTCAATGTAGTTTTCCTGCAGGAAACCTGACTAAATCCCAAGTCTAGTTATGCATTAAGGAGTCCATCTCTTCTTCCATGGATACCTCCCACTTCTTCCTGCTTTCAACCTGCATTGCTTCTTCATAACATTCAGGTTCACCATAATCAGTCAACAATAAATAATATAATGAAGGAGAGTATCGTTCAGGGGGTCTACTTATCCTGGTAGATCTTCTAACACCACTTTCAGGTGTTTGGGGTTCCTGTTGCTGTTGTGGTGTTTGTTGTTGTTGTGGTTGTTGATTATTATTA